>QJNZ01000284.1:0-104315 GCA_004155055.1 Monosporascus sp. CRB-8-3 | reverse complement strand
TATTTTTTTTTTTTTTTTTTTTTTTTTTTTTTTTATCTAGCTTCCCAGAAGCGTTAAATCTAGGGGGTGCTTATAGGGGTAATTCTTTTGTTATAAAAACAGAAAGATTAGAGGGTATATCGCAGAAAAGGGCCCCCCTAAGAGCTATAGAGATTATTCGGAATAATGTTAATCTTTTCCGAAGCCCTATATTAGTAGATTATACGTACTAAGTATGTAACGGTTAAGCTAGTTAACTAATTATTAAACTAAGTTGTACGGTTTATATTGGTAGTCGTATTATGGGATTTAAGTAACAAAGATAATTTAGTTACGTTTGGTAATATTAAGGGCGTTTTAGGTAATTAAGTTATATTATAAGCTGGTGTTATTTAGGTTATGGAAATAACGAGCGTATATATTTTCCTTCGTTTATTATAGTTTAATATTACTTAATTCGATTATTATTAAATAGTAATAAAGTATTTAGTTATATTTAACGATGTTTAGTTTTATCCTTACTGAGTATATCCGATTACGTAACTTAACTTACTTGAGTTTTGTTTCGGCCCGTTAGAACCGTTTCCGAGATTCCTTTTCCGTTAGGTTGTAATACGATTTTTCCCTTTTTTAGGATTTTACCTTTAAAATTATCTTTCGGGTAAATTTCTTTTTTTAACCTTTAATATGTTTAATCGTATTATTAAATTATCTAAATTGGTTTTTTTTTTACTGTCCGTCGTAAAAAAAAATTTTAATTTTTAACGAGTTTAATTTTAAGGTTATACTTTATTTTTTATATTTTAATAAAAATTAGAAATACGAAATAATAAAGGATGTTTTTAAGTGTAAGGTTTGTATTTAACGCGGTTGTTTTTATAATGGAAACCGCGTTTTTTTTTTTTCGTTTTTGGAAAATATTTGCGTAAAAAATTAACGGTTGGAAAGGGAGGAAATATTTACGGAAAAACGTTTTTTAGAATTTTAAAAACGTTATTAAAAGAAAATAAAACGTTATTAACGAAAAATAAATAAGGCCGCTACGTAATTAATCCGGTTACGTAAGTAAAGGGCTTTTTTCGTTTTAAAGGTATAAAAATAATATAACGGAAGTTGTAATTTTTGGAAGAATTAAAGGAATAAAAGCGGTTAGAAACAGTAAACGTATTAATTATTGTTTAAGCTTTTGGTTTAGATAATTGGTTTATCCCTAAGACGATTAATTAGCCGTCCTTTAATAACGTAAATTGGAGCGTTTTTAATTTTAACAGTTCCGGCGTTGTTAATGAAAGTTTTTTAATAGGCGTTAGGCGTTAATAAGGTTTCTTACGGGTTCCTAGGTGTTTTCGGAGTTTAAGTAATTTTTCCACTTAATTAAGTATTGGGTAAGTCTTTTTTTTTTTCGTGTATTAAAAATTTTCTTTGTTTTATAGATCGGTATGTCTTTTTTTATCTTTTTTTCGTATCCGGTATTAACTTTAATAGTTCCTGCCGTTAATTTAAGTAAGGAAATATGGAAAATTAGATAAAGTTTAACCTTGGGTAGTAACTTTACTTAATAATTGTTTTCTAAAATTTTTTAGGCGATTTTATATGGGCCGATATATTTAAAATCGAGTTTTTGATTTGGGCGTTTAATTTTGATATTTTTGGTAGCTAGATAAATTATCTTTTTTTCCGAGAAGGTTAGTTCTTTTAACCTTTTTTGGTTATAGTATTTACTTATCTGTTTACGTACGAATTGGAGTTTTGTTTTTATTTTTTGGTATAGTTGTTTAAGTTGTTTTAAGGTAAGAATTGTTTTAACGTTAACTAGTTCTTTTTTTTATGTTTCTCTGTAAATTTCTGGAGTAAAATTAAAGTTAGTAATTACTGGAATCGTTTTAATATTTTTATGGTAGTTAATGTTATAAGCTAGTTATGCGATAGGTAATTTCTTAATCCAGTTATTTTGTTTATAGTTAATGTAATATCGTAAGTATATTTTTAACGTTTAATTAGTTTTTTTTATTTGTTTATTTGTTTGCGGTTTAAAGGTGCTGGATAATTTATGGTTTAAGCCGAGTTGTATTATTAAATTTTGCCAAAATTTCGAAGTAAAGGTTATGTTTTTATTTGAGATAATTTCTGCTAATAATCCGTATATGTTGTATATATATCGAAAGAAAATATATATTATTTGTTCGGTATTTGTATTTTTATTATCAGGTAAAAAATAGGAGAATTTTGTAAATCGGTCGACGATTATAAGGATATTATCGTAGTATACGCCCGTAGCTAGGTTATTTAATCAAAGAAGTTTCGTAATAAAGTTAAATATAATTAATTTCTATAGTTACTTAGTAACTGATAATAGTTATAGTTTTTCGTATAGTTTATATCGTTTAGCTTTCGCCTTGGTATAGATGTTGTATTATTGTATAATTTTTTATACGATTAATTTTATTTTAGGGAAATAATATATTCGTTATAAACGTTTTAAAGTTTTGTAAATCTCTGGATATTTATGTAGTTAGTATTTATGTATTTCTTGTATTAAAATTTTTTGGTAATTTTTTGGTATATGGATTTTGTTTATTTTTTTATTTTTAGGTAAGTTATTATAATATTATATTAGCAGTTATAATGATTAAATGCAGGAATCTGGTAAAGTGTACATAGTTATTCTAGGAAAGACTGAAAAAATCTGGGGGCGATTACCCTTATATATACGTTTGGCTGTATAAAGGATGGTTTCTGGATAAAGGTTATTTTAAGTAGTATTTGCAGCCTAGACGTACTAGCCGCGGGTATTTAAAAGTACTAATTGCCGATACGCCTTTTTGCGTTAAATAATTTTATATATGTAATTTCTAAAATTAAATTTAAAACTTTAATAAAATCTATTAAAAGGTTATTAAAATTTTTAGTTTGTATAAGATTTAAATTTTTATTTCCGTTATTTTCGTTTAAAATGGGGTTACGTAATTAACCGTTATATTAAAAAACCGGCCTTTTTGTTTTACCGTTTTTTCGCAGCCGTTCCGGAATACGGGGCTTATTTTTTTCGAAACATTTCGGATTAAATTAGGCGTTAGTATAGGAAAACGCTTTATATATACTAGCTTACTGTATTAAAGGTTTTATAGTTTTAAAAATCGGTTCTATTTTTTAACGGTAATATTAGTAAATGATTAAGATTATTACTTTTTAGGTTTTTTTATGTAAAGGGTTATTAAGTAAAAGTTTTTTTCCGGTTAATAAGGGATATTAATTAATTATAAGTTATATATAAGATATTAACGTTTTTAGGTAAAAATTAACGTAAAGAGTTATAATTATATATAAATAGGTAATTTTATAAAAGGTTAAAGTTTTGAAATTAATAAGTAAGCGGATGTTTTCGGGTAATTATAAAAAGAATACCGTAATTGTCGTTTTTAATAACGAAAAATAAGTTTTAGTAGGGGAACGTTTTTTTCCCGTATAAAGGGAGTTTAGTAGGATTATTTTTTTGCCAGTTACTTTAATTAAATTTTAAGTATTTTTTAATTTTTTTTGTATTTTTTTTTAAAATTTTAAGTTAATTGTAAACCGTTTGAAGTTTGCTTTATTAAGTAGCTTTGTAAGTTTGTCGGCAGGATTGTTTTTGCTTTTTACGTATTAGAAGCTGATATTTTTTTTTTCCGATTTTTTGATATACGTAATAATATTCGATTCGAATGTAACATTTTTCTTATTTTATTTGTATTTTTTTTATTTATTTAAACGTATTTATATTATTTTTTATGATGGGAATAGAACTTTTAAGTATAAGCTTTAGTTTTGTTAAAAAATTTCTGATTTTAATTATTTCCGTAATTGTTGTTTTTATTTTTATGTATTTTATTTCCGTAATATATTTAGTAATAATATTTTGTAATTTCGAAATTTATGAAATAAGCGTTCCGGTTATAAAGAATATATAACTTATTGTAGATTTTATTAATTTGTAGTTATTTGTAAAGTTTGTATTTATTATTCCGAATAACTTTAGGTTATTGTATTTATAGTATAGGTGATTTTTTTATAGTTTCCGGTACCGAAGAGATATGTTTGATATACCGTTTAAATATTTCGGTAGTTTTTTAATATATTTTTGGTATTTAGATAATAGGTTACCTATGAACTTTGTTTAAGTTAACGTTATAAACGTTATATTTGGTCTGTTAATATAATTTGAGAAGTTAAATTTCTTTATTAAGTTCGTATATTTAAACGTTTTTTTTTATTAGTTACGCCGTTATGTTTTATAGCGTGCTTTAAGTGATTTTTAATAAATGGTATAGGTTTTTTTTTTCGTTTAAGTTAATTAATTTTAGTAATTTTTTAATATATTGTTATTAGTTTAGTTTAATATTTTTTCTTAGTAAGGAACGGATAATTTGTACGTTTAAATATTAGTCCGCGTTATTTAAGTTTTTAATTAGGACGTTTTTAGCAATTTTTTTAGCGATATTTTTAAGACGTTATTTGTTAGGACCGAAAAGTAGGAAGTTATTTACGTATAAAAAGAAAACGTTTCTTATTCTAAGGTTATAATATATTACGTTATCCGAAATTAACGGATGGAAATTTTGTTTTATAAGTATTTTTTTTATTTTTTTTTTTTTGTTAAGTAGTTCCGGTTTGTTTTAGACCGTATAGTAGGTTTATTAATTTGATAACTTTTTCTGGGGAGAATTTATGTATTTTTTTTATTTTTTAAATACGTGTTAAAATATTTTTTTAGTATAAAAAACTGTTTTATGTAAATATTTTTTTTTAATTTGCCGTTTAGGTACGTAGTAATAAAATTTATTTGGAATATATATTATTTTAAAAAGGCGGTTAACGTTATTAAGATCCTTTAATATATTGTTTTTGCGGTATTTACTATTATTTTGTTATAATTAATTTTTTTTTGCTGTGTAAACTTTTTTACGTAGATATGTGCTTTGTATTTGTTTAGCTTTTTTATAAACGTATATTTTTTTTAATATTTATTTAATATTAATAAAATGTCTTTAGGTAATTTTGTTAAAGAGCGTAAACTTAAAAATTTCGTACGAAAAGTTTTTTTTAATTTTTGTAAAGATAGCTTTAAGTTATATTTTTCGTTTTAGGCTTTTTATAGCTTTTTTTAGAGTTGGGCCGTTATTTATGGTAATGAATAGTTTATAGGTGTTAATATTTAATATGTTAATTATTTATTCGTATTTGTAAACGTTCCGGATAGCTTGATTGATGTTTTTAAAGTTATTAAGATAGTTTTTATCGTTATTTGATGTTAATAGATTAAAATAGAAGGTATATAGGTTACTTTCGTTTACGTTTTTTTAGGTTAAGGTTAGCTTTAGTTTTTAAATTAATTTTAAGGTTTTATTTGAGGCCTTTAGAGTGTATAGTTTGGGGATAGTTTTTTTCGGGCGTTTTTTTTTTGCGTTTAACCTGTTTAGTTTCTTGGTCCGTGTTGTTTTCTGAAATGATATTATCGTTTTTGTTTTTTATTTTTACGTTTTATTTTTAACGGTGTCTTAGATGTTTTTATACCGGCTGTAAAAGTAATCGGATGATATTTTTAAGGTTAAGGGGTTTATCTAGTTTTTTTAAGTTTTCGTAGATAATGATATACGGTATTATAAGTAATTTACCGCCTTTTAGTAGTTATATTTTATAATTGTATGTTTTTTGATAGCTTAGTAGTATTCTTTTTATTTTACGGGTTGTTAATTTTTTTAATTTAGTTCTATAATTTTTATTAATTAGGACTGTATATTTGTTACCGAGAATTCGGAGATAATCGTTATTAGGTTTATATAATTTATTCGGTTCGAATATGTTTTTAAAGTATTTAATTGGTATTACGTTTTTTATTATAAATTAGCTTATTTTGTTAATAGTATACGTTATTGCTTTTATTACGAAGTTTTAGAAATATATAAGGATTTTTATTTATACGGAGGTTATATATGTTTTGTTTTATAAAAACTGTATTTTTCGTTTTGTAATTTTGTTTTGATATTAATTATGTACGTTAGAAATTATTAATTTGATATTTTTTGTAGTGTAAAAGTTTTTAATTATTGTTATATTAAACTTTTTACTGTTGTTAAAATATAAAATCTGTATTTTTTTACGTTTACTTTTTTCGTTTAATAGTAACGTTTTTAAACGTTTTATAATTTGCGTAATATATACGTATAAGTTTTATTAAATTTTATTTTTGTTTTTAAACGAATAATATTTTTTATAGCGTAATAAGTTATTTGTAAAAAGATTAAAATAGCTTTTATTTTTAATATTAATAGGTTTAATTAATTTTATATCGTATTAAATAATTTTTTTTTTATATTTTTTTCGTTTTTAAAAATTTGTAAACGGTATTTTCCGTATTTTCCTTTCGTTATATTCCGTATAAGGGATATTTTTTATATCGTTAAGGTTTAAATTTATCCCCGTGGACTTTTTAATGGTTTATATTAGTTATTCGGTGTTAGGATAGTAAAGGTGGTAATGTTAAAAAATGATTTTTTTTATAATTTTGTCCGTTATTAAAATTTTCCCGTTTTTAAAAACGTTCGAAAGTATGCGTTTTAAATTATTTATTAGGTTATTGCCGTTTTTTTATTAGATATTTTCTTTAGTACGTATTTTTATTAATAATTTTTGTTATTTATTAAATCCGGGGCCTTACTAATAGGTTCCGGTTTTTCGTAAAGCTATAGAAAAAATCTTTTCCGAGGGACGTTAATTATTAATAACTAAGTTCTATTAAGGTTTATTAAGGCGTTACGATTTAAATAATCTTTTTTTTTTTTGTAAAATATTTTTCCGGATAATATTTTTAGTAGGAAGTTATTAATATATAACGTATATTTAATTGTAATTTTGTTTTTGTTTATTGTATTTTTTAAAGGTTATTTAACGATATTAATAAAAATGGTAATTACGAGTTTTTTATCCGTTATCATTTGGATTTCCCTAGATTTAATATTTATTATGCAAGGTCGTTGGGTTCAAGCCGTATTATCCAGGCTGAGCCAAAGACAAAAAGTAATTACACCAATAATTAACACGATAGATACTCTACCCAGTATCTTCGAACACGGCAATTATCAATGGTTTTCACGGTGAAGGAGTAAATGTATAAAAGTATAGCGTTTTTTATAATGGTTCTTTTAAAGCGTTTATTTTCCTATAGCTTTAAATAATTAGTTACTTAAGTTTTAATGTATTTATTTACTAAAGCTTTCCGGGTTTTAAGGCGTTTAATTATTAAAGTTCCCTAGGTTATTTTCCGAATTATTTTATTATATTACTGTATAAAGTTTTTTAACTGTTATTTTTTAATATAAGCGTTAAAGGTTTTTCCGTTTAATCGGTATAGATTTTTTAAACCGTTAGAAATAAATTATTTTTCGTTTCTATTGCCGTTATAAGCGTTATAAAAGTTATTATTATAGTTGTTTTATTTATTATTACCTTAACGTTAACTACGTTTTCTTTTTTTTCCTTTACCGTTTTTTTTTTTTTTACGGCTTAAAGCAATTTTTCGTTAAATATCCCTATTTGCTATAATTAAAACAGAGTAATTTTCCGTTTTTATTTTATACGGGCCTGTTATCTCGGGAGTTGCTGTTATTGTTATTACTTTTTCCTTTACCTTTTTGGGCGTTATAGGACTTTCGGTTTTTTTTTTTGTTAATACGGTTATAGAATTTGCTATTAAAATTATCGATTAGCTACTAAAAGGAATAACTGGTTTATTTCAATATTAATTAAATTGTTTTATATTAACTATTAACGCGATTTTTTACAGCAGTAAAAAATATAATAATTTATTTCTTTAATTCGAATTTTATACTATAGCCCTTAACCTTTCGTAATTACTTTTAAAACTTTATAATAAACTATACAGGGTTTCTTTTATTATATATAATCTTATTAAACTTTTTCCAAAAAGACCTTTACCTAGCTTTACTTATAGCTACGTAGGTTTTTTTAAGAGTTTTTAATATTTTCGTTTTTTTTTTTAATATCTGTAATTAATTTTAATAACATCCTTTTGTACGTTTTAATAATAGTTTCGCAAAACGTAACTAATTAAGCTATTTTAGTTTTATTCCGTTCTTATAGCTAATCTTTTTAAGGGTAAATATTAAAATATTACTTTAAAACTTTTAATTAACCCAGCTTATTAAGTAGTTCTTTTTATTTAATAAGAAATTAAAACGTTTTTAACGCAGCTTTATATTATTACTAAATTTTTTAAAGTTTTTCTTTTTTTTTTTAGGCGAATGTTTAATACGTTAAAATTATTTAAACTACTAAGGCTTAAAAAGCTACTAAGAATACTAAGGGAACTATTACGACGGCTTTTTCGTCTTTAGAAACCTTTAAACAAATCTAAAGGTAACCTATCTAAATCGTCAAAATCCCTACGTGCTACACTTTTTTCTTTACGTAACTTCTTTTCTTCGCTTTTTTTCTTTTTCGGGGAATTAAGCTTTTTAATAAATTACCTCCTTAACTACGTTTCGTTCTTTTCAAAAAGTTAATTTTTTTTATATCGCTCTCGACAGCGATAAAAGTTTCTTATAAATCTCCCGTCCTTTAAATATTTTATAAAGCGCTTTTATAAATACTTATATTTCGTAAACTTTATATTGCCTTTAATTAAAACGGTTTTTAATAAGGTACGCTTTTAAACTAGAGTATATTTAATAATCGCTTTACGATATTATTTATTCGTTTTATTATATCGTTTTTTCTTTTTTATTAAAACTTTAAATCTTTAATTTTATTTTTAACCGATTTATATTTATATTTTCGTACCTTAACGTTTTTTTTAATTTTACTTAAATTAATACTTAAAAACGTATAAAGTTTATTTAACTTTAATTAAGGTTATTATTTTTATATAAAGGTTTTATATCGGTTTTTCAGTTATTATTATTAAGGTAATATAGCTTTTTCCGTAGAAATCTCGAAAGTAAATCTCTTTTTTACCGCTACGTTTATTATAAGCTCTTATTCTTCCCCCTTACTGTAAAATTCTTCGTTTTAAAAATCCTTTTAATCGAAAAAAAAAATAAATCGTTATTCGTATACTTCCTATCTCGTATAAAAACAAAACCCTTATTAGGTAAACTACTTTATTCAATTATAAGGAACTGCTTTAAAATACGTTCCTATTACTTACTTACTATCATTAACCGCTTACTTTCTTTTAAATTAACTAAGCGACTTTTTTTTAAATCTCGTGCCCTTTTTATTAACTTAACCTGTAAATAATTATTCCGTTTAACGTATTACGGTTACCAATTAACTAAAAAATACTACCATATTAACAGTTATAATAATTAAATACAGGAATCTAGTAAAATATACATAGTTATTCTAGGAAAAATTAAAAAAGTTTAAAGGCGATCGCCTTTATATATACGTTTAGCTATACAAAGGATAATTCCTAAACAAAGGCTGTCCTAGGCAGTATCTACAGCTTAGGCGCACCAGCCGCGGGCACTTAAAAGCACTAATTGCCGACATATTATTATATTTCCTTATATACGTTTAGTATAGATATTTTAATAATGTTAATATATCGTTATTATAAATATTTTTTTAACGTTTAGTTAAATATAGTTTGTTATATTTTTACCTTAGGAATTTTTAAGTTTAGTCGTTTACTAAGGGTATTTATTTTGCTATTTTTTAATCCTTTACGATAAATAATAACGTAATCGAATTCCGAAAGGTATTTTGCGTAACGTAATTGTTATTTTATTAATTCTTTAGTGGTCGCAAAATGAGAAATGTTTTTATAGTTTATATATACTTTTATTTAATATTAATTTTCCTTAAGATAATGTTTAAATTTCTTAAAAGCTTTAATAATGGCTAAGAATTTTTTATCGTAGATAGGGTAGTTTAGTTTAGTATTATATAGTTTGTAAGAGTAGAAGGTAATAAGGTATAGCTTTTCTTTATTATTTCGTTAGCAAATTACTGTTTTTAAAGTAAAGTTTAAAACGTCGGTTTTAAGTTTTACCGGTTTATTTAGGTTATATATTATTAAGATAAGTTTGTTAATAAGGGCGTTTTTAAGTTATTAAAAAAAAATTATAATTAGGGTTTATATGCAAGGTAAAATGTCATTGTAATATCTAGCTATATATACAAGCTGATCCGTTTATTACATATATATACATAAATGGTTCTATATAAATACGACCGGGGAGTATCCTTTTAAAAACCGTCCTTTTTTAACCAGAGGCCGGAAAAACGTAATACGGGTTATGTAATACGGTAACTGACGATAAATATACCCGATTAATTAATTAGTTCCTAGCGCCCCTAATCGTAACTGGTTCCCAGCTACCCTTTAATTGTCGCTGACACGGTAACGGAACCAAAGCCCTAATTAGTTTAGCTCCTTTTAGGCTGGCGCTACCTAAAGAAACGGTGGCCCAAACTGGATTTAAACTAGCTATTTCTTAAGATTAACCGAAATAAGGTGCTTAAGCCTGTCGCAATTGAAAAAGATACCCAGGCTCGTAACCACTGAGCTATTAGGCCAATTAGGGTTTATATAAAGCGTTAATTTTTTTTAGTAAATTTCGTTAATAATATTGCGGTTTTATTAAAGTGTTATATAAATTATCGGTAGTAATTAGCGAGTTTAAAGAATACTTATACTTTTATAATATTAGTAAATATTTTTTAATTTTTAATTATAAAGATTTTTTTAAAGTTTATTTTAATATATTTTAAAGTAATAATATATCCTAGGTACTTAATTTTTTAAATATGCAAGGTCGTTAGGTTCAAGCCGTATTATCCAGGCTGAGCTAAAGACACGAAGTAATTACACCAATAATTAACACGATAAATACTCTACCCAGTATCTTCGAACACGGCAACTATCAATGGTTTTCACGGTGTAATTTTTTAAATATAAAAGGTATTTTTTTTTTTACGTTAATTAAAAGGTTGGCGTTTTATAAAGCTTATAAAGCCTTATAAATATGTTTTATATATTTTTTTTTATTTTCGAATAATTAAGGATGTCGTCGAGGTAATATATAATAAAGATGTTAAAATACTTTCGGAATACGTAATTAATTATCCATTAAAAAATTGTTAATACGTTCGTAAATTCGAAAAATATAACGAGGTATTCGAATAATCCGTACTTTATTTTAAAAGTTATTTTTTATTCGTTTTTTAGTTTAATCCGAATCTAGTTATATATTTTTTTTAGGTTTAAGGCTGTAAATTATTTGGTATTCCGAAATTAATTTTTAATTTCGGTAATTAAGGGTAATAATGTTTTGTTTTTAACCGTAATATCGTTAAGTTATCGGTAATTAATAATAAATCGTAATTTTCCGTTTTTTTATAGAACGAAAAATATTAGGTATTTTATTAACGATTTAAAACGTTATATATATATTTTTTTATAATTTATTATTTAAGTAATTACGAAAAACGTATAGTTCCGTTTCGTTTAAATTATAATTAAAATAAAAGGTAATTATTTTGCCGTTTTTAAAAATTATTTTATAATTGTATTTATTATATTATAATAATTTCGTATCGAGTTTTTTTCGAAAGAATTTTTCGTATTTATAGTATTATAATAATATTTTCGTTATTTATTTTAATGGTTTTTCGGGCTGTACTTGTAAATTATCGTTTATTTAACGAAATTATATTCTAAGGTTTATAATAATACGATATATTTTTTTGTTATACTTTTTGTTTTAAATATATTTTATTACCTTAGTTAATAAGGTTTTTGTTATATTTTTATACTTATATTCGTCATTTTTATCGATCGAATATTAAGATTTTAAATTTTTTTTTTCTTACGTTAGAAAATAAGCGAAAGTTTACCTAATTAGTTTTTTTAATTAATTAAAAGGTTATATTAGCGTAATTATAGTTTTTCTAAAATTATATCGTATTTATTTAACAAAATAATATCGAAATTACTTATTTATTTATTTTTTCAATAAAAGTTTTAAAATAATTAATTTTACGTTTAACTTATTTATCGTTATAAGTGAATTTTTAATTTTCAGTATTTTCGACTTTATAAAAATAACTTTTTTTATAGTAGTTTTAATTAATTTATTATTTTCGGATTAATATAGTTAATAATTGTTATTCCGTAATTTATTATTACGGTATACTAGTTTTTTTAATTTATACTTATATAGTAATAACGTTATTACCCGTAATTCCGATTATAATATTTAAAGCCTTTTTAAGGTATTATGGTTTAATTTTTTTCCTTTTGCTTATTTGCGGTTTTTTTATAGGTAGCGTTATTTTTTTTGGGATCCGTAAAAGTTTTTATAATATTTCCTTATTTCGGTTGTTCCGTATTCGGAACTTTTTTAGTTATTTTTTTATTTGCGTTATTTGTTTTCGTAATTACTTAAATTATTATTATATGTTTAATTATTTATAGGTTTATTCCGTAAAGGTTTTAATTATTTTTTCGTCTAGTAATGTTATTTATAAATTACCGCTTTCCTATTAGTTATTATATTTTTTTTTTCGTTTTCCGAATTTTATTAACCTTTTTTAATAAAGTTTTTAATTTTTTTTAATTGCTTTTTTGTTTTTTAAATCTATAGTAAAGGTTAATTAAATATTTAAGTTGGTAATAACTTATTAATAATGTTTTTTTACCGTTTTTTAAATTAATTCTTTTTCCGTTTAATAGTTATATTGTCCGAAATAATAAAAGGGGTTTTTTTATAGGCAGGATTTTCCGGGTAGTTAGTTTTATAAAGTTATCTAGTAATTAATTTCGTTTTTTTTCCGCGAATAACCGTAAGTGCCGGTATTATTATTAATTATTTTTATTAATTTTTTTTGGTTATTTAAAATCAAACTTTTTTTGGTATATTTATATTATGCGTTAATAAATTATTTCCTTTTATTTTTAATAAAATTAATATCTGGGTTTATTATAATAAATAACGTAAATTTTCGTATGTTATTTTAGTTTTTCTGGGCAAAGGTTTTTTTTCCATTTATAATGCTTTTATAACTATTTCTATAAAGTTAGTTAATTTTGTTTTTGTTATTATTTTTTTTGTTAAAATTAATTAAATAGTTTTTTTTCAGTAAGGGCCTTTTATCCTAAATAGTTTTTATGTTATTATATTACCGTATATCGTAATTGGACTATATTAATTAATTTTTTATTATTTTTTTATCGTTTAATTATTATTTTTCGGGTACGGAATTTTAATTATTTTGTTAAAGTTACTTAGGTACTTTATATTAAAAGGCTTTATATTTTATTTTATTACAGTTATAGTATTTAAACTGGGGTTAACTTCGTTATTAAATTATTCCGATTTCTATAAAGCTTAGTTAAATCCCGTAAAAAGTGGAAGATATAATACGTTTATTTCCTTAATTAAACTTATTAAACTTATATTATAAGGTATATTAGCCTTTTTTTTTATCGTTTTTCGAATTATCGGTTATCGATTTTTATTACTTCGGTAATATATTTACTTAAGGAAATTAATTATTTAAATTTAATTATTTTATCTTTAATATTATTTTTTAGTTTTTTATAAAATATATTAATTAAGGTATTATTTTTTTTTCGTTTACTTATTTTGTTTTAATTATTAAATTTCGGAACTTTATTACGTATTTAAACGTTAATTTTTTTTATTATAATTATAAAATATTTTATGCAGTACTACGTTTTTTATCAAAATTATCAAAATTAATTTTTAACTTTTTTTCGAAATTGGAATATTTAACGAAAAATTCCTTAATAAATATTTTCATATCGTTTTCTACATTTTCCAGGTAATTCTTTATGGTTAGTTTAAACTAGTTAAATGCGTTTTTCGTAAGAAATACCGTAACGGCAAGGATTTTATTTTTAGGGTCGTCGAAAGCTAAAAACCGTAAATATACTCGTATTTAAGTAAGAAAACTTTAAATATTAGTTTTTTTATTATAAGGTTAAGGTTTTTTAACCTTAATTTTTAAAATGTTAAGGTTTTTTTTAGTCGATTTTTTAAGTTGCAGAATTTCCGCCTTTAGTTTTTTAAGCTTGTTTTAAAGTTGCTAGCTAACAGTAATTTTTTTAATACTAAAAGTTATGTTAATAATTTAAATAATTACTTAAAGTTTAATAATATTATTAAATAAAAGCTTATAACGTATAACGGTTAAGTTAGTTAATTAACTATTAAACTAAGTTATACGATTTATATTAACAGTTATATTATAAAATTTAAATAACGAAAATAATTTAATTACGTTTAATAGTATTAAGGGCGTTTTAGGTAATTAAATTATATTGTAAATTGGTATTATTTAAGTTATAGAAATAACGAACGTATATATTTTTTTTCGTTTATTATGGTTTAATATTACTTAGTTTAATTATTATTAAGTAGTAATAAAGTACTTAGTTATATTTAATAATATTTAGTTTAATTATTACTAAACAGTAACAGAATGTTTAGTTATGCTTAACGATATTTAGCTTTATTTTTACTAAGTATATCCGATTACGTGACCTGACTTACTTGGGTCCTGTTTCGGCCCGCTGGGACCGTTTCCGAGATTCCCCCTCCGTTGGGTCGTAACAAAGTGGGCTTACCGCTTCCTAGCTTCCTAGTTATTAATATTAAGCTTCTTAAGAGCTGTGCAGCTACTCCCTAGTAAGTGTGACAGAACCATACTGGATTATATCGGATTGGCACACCTTTGGTAGCGGATAATGGCAAGCGAGAAGATGTTTGAACTAGCTGCCTATATGGTTATGAGCAACTGATTTCGTGTACATTCTTTTTTCCAATACCCAAATACCCCAATACATAAGCCAACATATATCTGGCAGGAACATTAGTATCATATAATTACCATATTGCTGGCGGTATGTCTTGATTCTCCAGCTGGTTTACAAGTGAGAAAAATTCATAAGACGATATACCAAGGTTATCCAGAAACTCGTTATTACTTCCCGTGTTAGGATCGACGGCGGAGGGCGAATGAAGAGAGTCCTCGGGCGTCATAGCAACGGTTCTGGCCACCGGCACCGGCGGTGCTTGCTGCGGTCCTCCACCCGCTGCATTGTCGGACACAATCTCTGGCCCTTCTGGAACTGCCAAATTTAAAGTTTCAAGCCCCCGCTGTTCCGACTGGATTGCTAGTTCCTGGCATAAACCTTGGAGGCGCACCAGTTCTGCCCTCCGTACTTCAGCCACCTTGTTACCTTTGCTAATCATCTCGTCGAGTAAAGCTAGCGTTTGTTGGACATAGCCATGCTCGTCGGTTCCAGGGAACAGCGCATTAGTCATGATCAAATGCAGCGCTGCCCCATACGCGAACTCGAGGTCGAACACTAGAAATACCTCTACAGCAACAGTTTAGACTCGCCACCCTTGCGGTTGAATGGGGAATGTTTATTTACCGAGAATGCTGTCTTCGCTGAACAAAATCTGAAGCGACTTGACGGCGGACTTGATCCCAGTGGATATTAAATTCGTCGTGAGAGCTAAGAAGCTGCGCCAGTTTTCGTCACCATGACCCAGCTTGTCCAGTCGCTCCTGTAGGAGCGACAGAAGGAGGGGTCTCGTAGCTACAATGACACACTGTGATTGTAGAACATCTGTTAGAACTGGCAATAAGTCTGGATGGTAAAGGTTTTCCGTCCCACTAACCTTATGATATAGCAGAGTTATGTGACGTTCCCCTCTAGGCATTGTCTCCGTCTCCACCAAGTTGGGGAGGTCGATCTGTACTATGCTCTCAAACTCCTGAGCATGGCCAGCCAGGGTGTGCAAGATTGACCTTGTCGATTCAAGGAACGACCCCAGTTGCGTTTTCTCATTCCTGCAGATGGCTATGTAGTGTCAATGTTAAGTGGCTGATGAATGGAAGGATATAGATCTGGACTTACTGGACGAGATCACAGACAAGAGATGTGATAGCTTGACCTGAAGACCAAAAATGGTATCCTCCTTGGAATTATTGCATGATGCATTCACTAGAGTCGTAATGTCACTGTCCGCTACCGACACTGGCAGTCCTAATGAGGTCGAAATATGCCGGTCCAAGTTGTAGAGGTTCCACCAGAGGTTACGGCCGCGAATCACTGTATCAGAACCGAGTTCTTCCTCCGGGAGCTGAGTGTGCAACCCTTCCAATTGCGCGATGCGCATTGCTTGACCGACCTATTCAAAGCGAGATCATTAGCCAAATAACGTTAGGTTTAGACGTGCTGAGGACTTACGTTGACGTGTGCGCATTCTCTTTGATCGATGGAATATAGATAAATTCCTGCTAGCACTAAGACCTCGATTGCCAGCAAGCTATCCTTCCATAATGATGCGAGGTCCGGCATCAGCGCCATGGCCCGCACAAAGTATTTCGATCCTGGGGGTCCATGGGGGTCGGGTGACTTGGCGAGGAAGGCCTTCCCAAAAGCCATAACAATAAGGAATTGGGCAAACCACAAGCGATCTTCTGTTGCCTTTTCTTGGGCGTTACCACGGTAAAAATCCTGCATGCGGCTGATGAATGCAGCCTCATCATAGAAGCGGTAATGCTGTCTAAGGTGGAATTTGGTCGTGTTGAATAGATACGTTGCATGGTCGATGGAAGGGAGGCCGCTAATATCTGGGGGAATATCGTCTGGCCAAGGTTTCCATTGCAAAGAGTATATGTTACTGTGAAGGTACTTTGACGGAGTTGAAGGACTGTTTGGATTCATAAGCTGGAGCTTCTCGGTCATCATTATCGTGAGCCGAACAGTGAAGGACCATGTCGACGAAGGAGCCAGCCAGACTAAAGATGTTAATATTAAAATCGTGAATATTGAGTAAGGGAAGGTTTGCACTCACTCCATTGACGTCTGTCATTGTGGCTATTCTTAATGGTTACACATGGGGCCGAAAAAGGACTTGTCCACACACTGAGCGCACCGTCGATCGGTTGACACTGTGATGATCCGTTGGTTGTGGAGATTCCGCTTCCAACTTGGTGAGGGTGTTTCGTTAGTCACGATGTCCACGGCCGAGCAGATGTGTACTCACTATCAAGATTCGGATTAGGCCTAAACGTAGAATCACCAGTCAACTCCCTTCCTGGAGTCCGTGTACCTGTATATGCAGGAGAAGGCAGTGGAGTTGAACGCTGTTGTTGCTGGTATGTCAGTGATACCCTCTGCAACTCTCGGAGATAACTGCGCGATCTTATGAGCATCTGAACTGGTGACAGCGTTTAGAAGGATGATACACTTGCCTCTCCGAGACCATCACCTTATTGCCGCCATCGGTAAACCGACACTTTATCTTACGTCGGCAGCAATTCGAGCATGGGTCTTCGCCAGAGCATCTTATCTTGCTTTGACGGCAGGCGGTGCAGCTGGAAACTCATGAGCACTCGTAATATTGTTGATACAGGGTCCCCTACTAACGCGTTGGCAGTCCTTCGTGCTTTGGCAGAAGGTTGCGTTCTCATGTCTGCACTCCCTGAGAGGACGAGGCTATAGAAGAACGGCAGCTGAAGGTTAATGCAAGGTGAAGTTGCGCAGTAAGGTAGAAACCCACATGTATGTGCGAAGAGACCCCTCCCTGATGTGGAGGTGACTACTCTAAAGTAGCTCTGGGGCACAGGCTTCTCCGCAACGGAGAGGAATAGAGAATCCCTGCACATGTGGCCAATGGGCGTGTCTGAAGTGTAAATTTTTCCCTGTAAGGTATGTGCCATGTGCCTCATCAAAAAGAGCTGTCCTATCCCGGCTATCCCGACCCACGGCCATGATGCATCAGCATTAACAATTCCCTACAAGGTCGCAGGGGTATATTTAGTTACGTCCACCGCCCGGCAAGGTTTTCCAAACAGCTATTACGTATGCTCCCATATATTTTGTATGCAATATACCCCTACCAATTCACTTTCTGTTTCCCTAATCACTTTTAAAGTAGCGCTTTATCCTATCCCATTATCACAACGTGAGGAAGATACCTTCAGGAACGGCGTACCAGGTATCTAATCGCCATATACAGTTATTCTTTTATTAATAACTGCACTTATACCTTTTTCTTTTTAAATTATACCTTATCTAAGCCTATATATTTTCGTAATATAATAAGGTAGTAGAGCTTACGATAATTGTTATTATTAATGATGATATTTACTATATAAATTCTGTAGGGAGTTACATCGTAACCATATTTGGGAAATAGTGGGGGTGGAGGCAACTAACCAAATATACCCCTGCGACATGTATAGTACCCAAGGTGCTTGACAAAAAAAAATGTCATATTTCTAAGATACTCAAGTTCGGATAGCGGATACTAGGTACCAAGCAACCAAGGCAAATGGGGGTAAATATATAAAATGTAAAGAATACACTTATATTCTCCGAAATCGAAATATTATAGAAAATATTATGCAAGTACAGGTATGTCATTTTAGAGTGTGACAAATTATTTTGTCAACCACCTTAGCACCTAAGCGGTACCATTAGAGATCGAGGAGCAATGACGCCACTTTCGCCGCGCACGATTACCAACGCGAACTCATGAGTTCCGGTGATCCGGTGCAAGAGAAGGGCCGCTATAGGATCTGCAGATATAAACCTTCGGGCTTTTTTTCTCTCTGTCTGCACTGGGGCGGTTATCGTGAGAGGTCATATCAGTAGGTTCTAGAACGGCGTATTTGGGAGCCTACGCGTTTCAGTTGGTTATTTGGTTTTATGGCTCCCGGTGGATACAGTGTTTCGAGCAAGCTGTCAGGTCTGGGAACTGGGCACTTTGCCTAGGGTTAGGTACCTAGGTACTAATGAGGCCTTTCTCCCATATGCAACTCACAATGGCAAGATCACAGCTTGTCCTTGTGTACGACTAGCGAGTGTCTCCTGGGAAATTGCGGCATATTGACAACCACTTGGGAAGCCAGGTTCAAGGACTAAGTAACTCGTTTAAGTCCTAGTACATGCCGGGAGAGTTGAGCTTAACATATGTGCCCGACTGCGAAAATGACACACAATCAGCAGTAACTATATTTTGGCATAAATTGGAATTTCGTAACTATTCAAATACTACCAAATTAAAGTTTTATGGAGTACACTGCTGTTTTAAGTTAGCGCGAACACCGCAACCGCTTATTGTGTGTCATTTTTGCGGTCAGGCACATACGTTGCACCTTAGCTGATTAAAAACAGGGCTTGGAAAATGTACAACTATATGTATACAAAAGGTGTGGGTCGCCTTACCCCTATTCTGGTACACAAGCCGGTAGTTTGTTCTGGAGCGCACTAAAGTCATATCCGGGTTCGTGTGTGGTACCCTCGAAACTGGAGCGACCGGCGGTTCGTATAAAACCGGCTTGCAGATAAGCGCCACTCCTGGAAGGACACAAATGTTCATACTAACCAATTCAATGTAATTCGTCTCTGAAAACCGCTGACTTCTAATCACACCATGAGGAATATCGGTGCACAGGTGGTGGTACCATGGGAGCCATCTTGAGCAACTACACTGCAAGCCCCTTAAAACCGTATTGACCATGATGGAGTGCGTCCATTGCAGGAACCCTTGCCAAGTGGTCTCCCTTGCTCTCTGATACGCTGAACCTTTACGTGGCGGCTGAACCGCACCCACCGTATATGTGCGGCTGCCTTCGAAGTAATCTTGGTGTTTTTATACCTACGCGGGTAGCCTCGGAAATAGTGAAAGCCGGACCAAGTGGAAAGCGTTGGCCTCAGGCGAGTTGATATTCGTTTATGCAAGCAATGTACGCCCAATTCTATATATCACATCCACCGGAGTGACGCCATCAACAGCGGAAGTACCTCTTCTCGACCCACCGGTCCTCGAAGTCGCTGACCAAGTTGCCGACTACGATGGTGATGTCCGGAAACACCTTCGTCAGGCGATGTAGACCGACTTTACCGGAAGAATACGTGGCTACGACGATGCGATCCTGCGGCACGCCATGATCCACGAGGACCTGGACCGCCATGAGCGCGGAACCTCCACTAGACATCTGGGCGTCCAGTAGAAGGACACTATCATGTGTCTCGATATCCTTGGGCAGCTTCAGATAGTGGAGTTCCGGCTCTCCGGTCCGCACGTTCGACTGGATCAGAAGGCGACCGGTCCGACAGTCGGGTATCACCCGCTTTAGGCCCGCCTCGAAGGCAGCGCCGCCGCGAAGAACGATAACGGCACTTACTTCGCCCTTCGGGGTAAGTCCCTGATACTTATGGCCCGCTGGCGTCTCCACCATCGACTCTTTGAAGTGGACCTGGTTTAAAGCCCTAGAGATGTGAGATCCTGCCACGGAGATGCACGATTTCATAATAGACCTACTGTTCAATCAGCAAACAGGCAAACCTGTCGAAATAGAATATGAAGTCTTCGCTCGAAGTGTCCATGTCCTGGATCAATGTGTTCATGCCTATGACTTGTGGAGTCCCCTTTAGGACGGTGACTCGGTAGGAAAGGGGCTCGACGTCGTAGCCCAGCTCTAGGCTTTTCAGCGCTGCGCGGTGACGGGTCGACTTTTCGACCAGCTTCTTTTCAATGTACTGTGTAACCATGGCTGGCCTTATTAGCGATATCCGGGTAGAGTTGCAAGCTTAACTCACTCATCGCAACCCGATTTTCTATTCCGCGTGGCACTATGATGTCTGTCACGCCAGCCAGTCAGCCTGGTGGTAGACAAGAGAATAGTACGGGCCATCCGATCATTGGATGAGCCAAGCGAACATTAGAAGCGGCAATTACCTGCATGGCTCCTCTGCGGTTGAACGTACTGGGAGACATCTTTAGCTCAGTATCTGATACGAGAACTGGGGGACTAACTTTTTCATAGTTGGGTTTCACGAAGCTAAACCATTGCTTGATGCATCCCTCGACAGTTCGGCCACGGTCTCTTACGTCTCGCAATACTAACGGGTGATAGCATGAGCAAACATCGCGATTCTCGTCAAGGTGCAAACGTACTCCTTCTTGAAAGGCAGGTGTCGGCGTCTGCTTCGCAGTATATCTGTACGCCAAGTTTAGCCAGCGGGGTAAAACAAGGAGGTATATACAGGAGTTAGATACCCTCATATCCATCAAGTCCATTACTCTTTGGTCATACAGAGCGAATATACCCTCTAGGACAAGAACATGCGGGGAATATATATCGGTGGTTTCCTTTAAACGCTGGTGTTTCTCGAACGAGTAAATGGGTATTTCCGCGCGCTTGCTGGTGTAATGTGAGATGAGAGTGTTTGACTGATGATGGTATGACGGATCCAGGGGAACTAGCAGCAAGGGATGCCAACCCTAACTAGACTCACCCTGCCTTAAGGTCCCGAAGAGTTTGTAGCAATGCGTCAAAATCTATCGCCTGTTGTGACCAACTTCAGCATCTACAGGAGGTGTTGCGTAGGTAACAGGGCATACCTCCGGAGAATCAAAGTCATATTCATTCAAGAAGGCCTTTCTGGAAGCCTCCGCATCTAAGGGCTTATAGTACGAATCCTACTTAGAGTGAGCTTAGAAACTCGCAATTACCTTCCAAGAGAGACATTACCCACCATAGACAAAATCACAACCCACGGCAGGTTAAGCTTGCTCACTATGGCATGAGACAGTGTCGACTTCCCAGACCCAGAGCTGCCAGCAACACCAATGATGCTTAGGTCAGCCCAAGGAGGGCTGTAGTGGACTCGCTTAGCGATAGTATCGGCATGATTGTCAGGCACAATGGCCGCTGAGCCAACACCTGTATTCATGGCTGCCCAAGGATCTCGATTATAGATTGATGTGCAGATAGCGACGGGAAGAGAGTTGTCTTGTGATAAAAAAAACTTCCTGATGTTGTACACCAAGAATCTCTGTTAAGAAAAGGGGAGAGGTGGCTGTCGCGTGCCTGCCAGAATCGTTCTAGGGGGGCGTGCAGGACACACCGACGGCTACCCCCGTGGTGACAGCTTGTACCCAAATCGAAGTAACCACCACTAAAAGCCTAACAACCAAGATGACTTGGCGTCTTTATACGAGGAATTTGAATATAGCGGAGTTGAAAACTTATAATCATCAAGTTGGAAACAAAGAACTGAAATATTCAGAATAATAGATGTTGCCAAAACGAAAGACTGTTGTGCACTCAAAATGATCGCACTGGAGCCAACGATTCCAAGTTGAAGCATGGGGCATATCGCTAGTGACATGAATCCACAGCATATCTGGTAAGTGCATAAGATTATGCAACATTGGATGGATTCGGATGCCGTGTCTCGCACCAGTTAATGCATACGGTCTGTGCCTAAGCTACCGCGTTCTTCCCTCGCAAATTTGCATACCCAACCGAACTTTTTCCACCTGCCTTCACTACTCGGTTGTCAGCCTCAAAGACCTACATACATTGTACATAACACTCTGGTTTGCCGTGTTTGCAACCTCGATGTCAACCATCTTTACCCCTACCACCAGGCCATAATTGTGTACTGGGCATGTCCTCGTCAGAGCATACGTTTGAGGATCAACTTCGACACGCCCGACATATCGCAGAGATTTTACTTGATCGCAGGATGGTACGGTTATCTCCAATACCAACGACTGTCCATTGGCTCGAGGCCCTTTCCTGACCACAGAGCTCCTCTTCACAGGCTGACCGTAAATCCCACAGACCTCGTCCACGTCCACCGCTACTCCCGTGCGACATAACTTTACGCAACAAGTCGAGAATGTAAAAGCGCCGAAAAGGTAAGCACGAATTTGTTGTACTCCACGTTGGTTCTGATCCTCGGGGTTTATGATGTAACGACAATCAATGGGAATCTCTCTGAGCACCTCATGCGGAGAACGATTTATCTATCTTCAATATCTGAATACTTCCAAGCCCCATTACCCTTTTAATATCGATACCGATTAGTCACGAGGACCGAGGCTGACATGGCAACAAGCGATATCAACGCATTGATATTAGATTACCTCACGGTGGCCGGTTACCCCAATGCCGCTGCCAGATTCTGCACAGAAGCCAACTTGATTCCACAACAAGACAACGAGGATATTGAGGTTCGACAGCGCATACAAAAATCGATACACCAAGGTGATATCGAAGCAGCTATTCAGACTCTGAATGATTTGGACCCATCTGTGAGTGTAACTTTTGTATACCGGCCCCTGATGCTTGATGCGCTATGATTAGAACACGAGTTTTACATGCACCACTCATATGGTCTCCGGATCGTTGATGAGAAACAACCACTTTCAGTATGAGCCACGTCTACTCGCTGTCGCCTTTCTACCGATTCCTCCCATCAAACGCAGTCTAACATTATGCGTAGATCTTGGATGAAAATGGGTCCCTACACTTTGCCCTGCTCCGACTTCAACTTGTGGAGCTAATCCGGAAATGTACGGCAAGCCCAGGCGGCGATATTGCCCCCGCCTTGGAGTTTGCAACAACAATGCTGGGCCCGCGTGCTTCACAAGATACGCAGTTCCTTGAAGATCTAGAAAAGACGATGACACTGCTCGTCTTCCCACATGATAGTCTGGACCCTACACTCGCTGTTCTTCTGCAGCCTGGTCTAAGGAGAGAGGTGGCCGATCAGGTGAACAAGATAGTTTTGCAGTACCAATACCACCAACACGAAGCCGCGATCCGCAAATTCTTGATGACGAGGGTCTGGAGCGAGACTATTGTGCGTAATGAAACGAAAAAAGACCTGCCGCCGCGAATCGAGCTCGGCTTGGACGGTGATGATGAGGACAAGCAGAATGGCCATGACGAGCAGATGGTTACGACTTAGGATGATGAAAATGAACTGGAACATGGCCTCGGCGATGATCCTCGGCCGATTCACGAACCGGTCTTACCAGTGGAATTATGGCAATTCCATCATATAAATTATCGTACTTAACGATGGAAGTGAGGGACGAGCAGTATCTGAGGGAATGGATAGTGACTCCTTTATATGCATGGCGTTGGGGCATTACCAGATACCATAAAGGCAGGCGTTTGAGGTTCAGCCTGTGCGGTAAGGCACACGGCAACGGAAGGGCTATGTATACCAGAATACAGTTTTTTTATTTTTCGGAGCCTGGCTGCGTAGGACAGCTGAAGCTATACTCAGAGATTCGAATACACGGTGGAGCAAGATGTACTACCCGGGCCTTATGGTATACAACCCAACTCTTTGTGGACAGTGCATCATATTGCTTATTTCCTGCAGCTGGCTGATCCTAAGCAAACTTTTTCAATTTGTCTTGCGTGCACCTCGCTTTGATCCAAACGCCGCTCTATCTGTCTTATGGCTGCCAACCAAAAGCCACATACCATAGCAAGGATTCAGCTGACTGCCACGGAAGCCATTAGCCCCCCTTGATGGGTAAGAAATCGAGAAGTCCGAACGTTCCGACGGCGTCCGGTGCTACAGGAGGTAAGAAAACGGGGTAGTCGATGGAATGATGCGGGCTAAAGTAACAAGCAAAGTTTGTTGGGGGTTGGCTAGATACCTTAGGGGAAACAAAACATCCGGATCCTGCATGGTATTCGACGTATCTTTGTCAAGTCGTAGTATATGTACAAAACAGGCCGGTGGCTAGTCTAGTCAAGCAGCCGACCACATAGGAGCAGTAGGGGCTTTCTTCCCGGTCTCTCTCTTCCCTCTCCCTCTGCCTGTGTCTCTGTCCCCTCTATATCCACCATCCATGTCTCCTCCTGCTGCTTCTGCTGTCCATATAGTTTCTATCCTATCTTACTTGGTCCGGATGTGCTTGAGCTTGCCGGGGGAGTAGAGGAAGTTGTTGGCGTAGGCCTTGGGGGTGAAGGCGCGCTTGGTGGGCTCCTGGACGAAGTACTCGTAGCCCTGCTTCTCGGCGAAGGCGATGGCCTCCTCCTTGGTCCGGAACTCCATCCTGGTGCCCTGCATGAAGTCGCCAGACGCCTGCCACCCCATCAACGGGTTCTCCCACCGGTGGCCCTTGCCCAGCACGTCCCAGTCCATCCGCCAGTGGCGCGCGCCCCAGGTCCCGGACTGCGTCGCCGGCTTCGCGGGCTGGTAGATCCTATTTGTGTAGCGCGCATGAGTTAGATGTTTCTGTCTCGTCTACGTCGTCCACCTCGTCCCCCAACTAGTCCGTGTGATTCTGGGGCTGGGAGTGACGTACCGCACGGTTCGGGCCTGCAGCTCGATGGGCGCGCCGGATATGACGGCCGCGGGCAGGACGTCGGTCTCTTCGCTGCCATCCATTATTCGCTTCGGTACTGGGGTGTATGTCCTAGTAGTAACCGGTCAATACCCTCCCCCTCACTCACCCTCCCGATCGTGCGCATGCATTTCCACGCGGAGGGAGGGGATACAGAGACGTACGACGTCGCCCTGTCGATGTGCACGCCGTAGTCGGGCGCGTTAGCGGGCTTCACGGCGGGATGCACCTCGCCGTGCTCGGTGAGCGCTGTCGTCGAGTTGTCGGACTTGAAGCGGCGCTGCTGCGTCCGGGAGACGGCTCGGCTCGGTAGCGAGGAGGATGTCCGCAGCAATCTGGCTGCCGTCTGAGTGCGAAGGGAGGCCATCGTCGTTGTGCGGAGGAGAAATGGGGCCGAGTGGTTTGCGATGAAGAATTGCAGGTTTCTTTTATTTCTTTCTACTCCTCCTCCTACGACATTGAATAATGAATGCAATGCAATATCTGAGGCGAGGTCAAATGTTGAAGTTGAATGAAGCACGCAAAAGCTTCGCCCCGGGCTACAGTGGGAAGGGCGGGGCGCGTCATCGATGATTTGGGTCCTTTGATTGGCTAGGCGGCAAATCATCGCGCTAAATTGCCCGTCGGGGTCGAGTTGATTGAGAGTCTTTTTCCCCCGAACTTCCACTGCAACGACGAGCCTTTTTGCTGGTTTGACTTCAAGCTACGACTTACTCAATTGCACCAACCCCGAGTCTTTATTTTCGCGGACTTCTCAATTGAGATTTCTCTGGACCCTCTCTCCGCCGAATTTTTTCGTATAGCGACTGCGTCCTGCCCCCCACCGATCACAATGAGCTTCGTTACCCGTCGGGCCCTCTCGACCCTCATCCCTCCCAAGGTACTTGGGTTCTGATGCACATCGTCATGAAACCCTTGCTAACATGACATGTGTAGGTCGCCTCGCCCAATGTACGTACTTCCTATGCGGTTACGCTCTAACACCCCCTATACCCCGGGTGTCTTCTACGATAAGGGGGTGCCATATGAAAGTTGTCATTGCCGGACCATGGGGACATGTTGATCGTCGATATCCAAGGAACTCTGCGATGGAGAAAGGAGGGGCTTCGAAAGGCCGGATGGAATGCCAGGATGTGCTGACGGTGGGACCTGATACCTAGGCTATCGGCGCGGCTCCTGATGCCGTCCGCATGAAGCGCGTCGTCGGCTTCTACGAGAAGCTCCCCCGAGGCCCGGCCCCCGAGATGCAGCCCAGCGGCCTCTTCGGCAGCTACCAGGCCAAGCACTTCGGCAAGAACGCTACCAACAAGCGTACGTTGTCGCAGAGAAAGACCTGTTATCCGGTGTGCGGTGTATAGTGTATACTGATGTCACGCCTCCAGCTATCTACCATTGGATTGGCGGCCTCCTCCTCGTTGGATATCCCATGGCCTACTACTTCCACCTTCGTAAGTTCGACTAGGAAGGAATCGCAGAGAGAATTCTACTGACGGCACGGCAGGCCACCACAAGAACAACGCCCACTAAGATGACCTAGCGGGTGGGAAAAGCAAAAGGATTGTGGGTGCGACGGAGACCTTGTACATATGATAGGGGGGGGTTACTGCGGTTGTAGCTAGCCACGGTGTACTAGAACGAAGCAAGAAAGCCCGGGCCATAGATTGACAGGTTTCCTTTGTGATCACCGTCGTCCCCAGACATGCTCGAGTGTTCAGTTGCATAGAGGTCCTCGCCGGGGCCGGATCTACATCGATGCGCTGTAGTGTATTGCTTTTGCTACATCTACATCCGAGTACATATCCGCTTGCTTTAGGGCCGTGGCGCAATTTTCTATGACGGCTACCCCTTTTTCTACTGTTCTTGGCCGCACCATTCTTACTCGCCCCGTGCACTTGTCATTCAGTCTACCTTCGAGGTTATTGTGGTTGACATTTGTTTTCAGCCCACTAGAGGTATATATGTACTTCGTATATACGGCCATTTTGCGAGACCCCACATTTCGTCCAGGCCACTTCCCTTCCCCAGTTTCCCAGCTCATCGGCGGAAAGTCATTCGGCCAAGGACCTGCACCTTCCCTCATGTCAACCGATTCGTTTCGCTCGTTCGTTCATTCGGGCCTGCCACTGCAACCGCACCCTGCAACTGCAACTGCGCCTGTAGATACATACATACTTCTTACATACATACCTGCTGTTGCCTTTTTGCATGGGCCGACTTGAGTGGCTTACCGTCTTCCATTGAGTTTTTACCTAATAAGCGGGAGAAGAGGTAATTAGGTACAAGGTAATTAACAACCTCTTACCTCGAACTTCCTTTCGGCTGTTGAGGCTTTCTTTTACTACCTGCCTACATACTTCGTACCCTCTTCCTCTCTCTCTCTCTCCCTCTCTGCTCCCAAGATCCTCAACAGCACTTCTTCGTGCGCCTCCCCGCTATCTACACGTTTCTTCCTCCTGTAACGTATTGAGGGAAAGAAGAAGAGCCAGCAGAAGAGGAGGCATTTCGTCACAGGTCGCAATCCGTACGTAAGGTTTCTACTGCACGTACCATACCGTTGGCTTATAGTACTGTCCGCCTAACTCATTCTCTCCTTGCAGGCATAACTTCTCATGTAAGTCCCGTACTTGCACCTTGCTTGCCTATTTACTTGTTCGACCTGACCCGCACGGCGCCTTTCATGGCCTTTTTCTCTTTCTGCGGTGTTAGTTTTTTTGAATAATAGGTTGCCTACCAATTGTCCCACATTATCCCCAGTTCATTCCTTCACTGACTGCCAAGGCGACACCAAATACTGGGACCTTGGAAAAAACAATTGAATCAACGCCTCAGCTCCCTCCCTCTCAGCGCCAGCCCTCCTTCACCCTGCTTTGACTGACTTAAGACTCATCTTACCAGCATTTCACCACCTGATTGTCCTGCCCAGTAAATAGGCATATATCACGATACCCGACAAGTGGATGATGGCTACAGAGGCCACCGCTACGAAGCCCGTTGATGTATCTGTAAATGAACCTTCGCTGGTAAGTATCTTCCCGTGCTTTACCTGGCCTCCGCTTAAGGTCGGGACCGTCCCTCGCCGCAAGATCATTTCCACCTCATTTGGCCTGAGTCTCCTCTCTTTCGCCTTTTCTCTTCCTGGAGTTGCAGCGGGCTGGCTGAGTTTGGGCGGCCTGCTCGTCATGACGTTGAATATGCTGACGTGTGGAACTTCTAGACACACTCCGCTGCTACCACGAAAACTGATGCCCAGCATGTCAACACGTCCGGTACAACTGTGAACGGGTCCCTCGACGAGATCGAGAACAAACAGATTACCGATATAGTCGACGAACTGGTTAACTCAGCTGAGGTGAGCGTGAGCGGGGGTTCAGATACAGAAGCGTACAAGGCCGACCCTCGTAAATCTACCGATGACAAGGGCCATGTGCGCACCTCATCAACAACCACGAGGCCGAAGAGCTTCAAATCCGTGTCGGTCAACAAGACATTCCTGGCCGCCAAAGGCGCGGCGAGTGCCTCCTCCCGACCCGAGTCCGCCGCCGGATCTGCCTCATCAACACCGGCGCCTGGCAGTACAGGTTCTTCTGCCTCGCGACTGAAGCTGGTGGCAAAATCTGGGAGCAATCTGGGTGGTTCTACCAAGACGCTTAGTACTAACGGCAAGTCGGCTGCTGCCCCCGATGGCAGCTCTGTCTGGAATCGCAACAAGCGTGAGTCCTCCCGGCCGAACTTCCGCATCATTCCCTGTCCGCGCGTTTCCCGCTAATACACCAAGTAGCTGCGCCTACGCCCGAGCCAAAGAAGTTATCGGATGAAGAGATCATGAATCAGTTCAATATCCACATTGCCGACCGCCTACGACCAGAGGACGATGCCAAAGGCCAGTCGAATTGGGCCGATATGGAGGATGAGGAGGAATGGGCACCCGAAACTATAACGTGGACCGACGGAACCCAGATCACGCTACCGCACGCCGACGAGCATCCCCCGAATTCTACTCCAGCTCCAGCTCCAGCTCCAGCCCCGGCTCCAGCTACGGCTCCGGCTCCGGCTCCGGCTGCTGTCAGAAAGGAGCCGGACGTCCAGCCTAAGCCGAAATCACCAGCACCTACTGCTACTTCTACAAGTGCGACCGCTTCTCCGTCCGTCAAGCCGGGTGTGTTAGCATCAGGAAAAGGTCTCGTGCTTAAGGGTGCACCAGAGAAACCTACCTTGGTAGCGAAACCACCCCCTCCCCCGGCGCCGGTGAAGTCTCCTTGGGCTCCCTTGCCGCCTATCGATAAAGCGTCTCCTGCCATAGTTATGGAGTTACCTGCACAAACCCATCCTTCACGAGGCGCCCAACGCGACGTCGCAAGCACTAAGAGTACGACGCCACCTCCCACCAAGGAGATCGCCGCGGATGATTTTAGTAGAACAACCTGGCGCGAGGGTCCTAACAACTCTAGCCGCGAGCTCTTCAACTCTCAATCGGGACGTTACGAGCCTGTTTTCGATAGAAGGGGCTCTCGACACGAGATGCCCCTGAGACAGCCTTCGGTCTTGCAACGTCCATCGCATCATGATCACCAGGGACCCGCGGAGCCTTCGGCCGCTTTCCAGACGGGCAGGACTAGTGGGCAAGAAGGACCCTATGGCCGTCGCCGTGGCTCTTCGAATGTCAGCGGTGGTAGCGGAAGCATGGCCCACCGAATGGGAAGATCACACGAGGTCCCACCTCCTGAGGCCTTACAGGCACGGACAGGTTCCTTCGCTGGTGGCACAGATAGTCCCAATTCGAGTCGCCCGTTCTCTCCTGCGAACAATCATCCAACGCCGCGCTCACACTATAGCCAGCCATGGCAGCCACGGCCTTCTCCCAACCAAAATCATGCCGGTATCCACCATCCTCAAGCTACGGTCGATGGGGGGCTAGTTTCGCCAGTCAATCCCCCGGCAGTGTCGACAGACGAAGACACTATCGAGCTTCAGAAGAAAATCATGCGCGAGCGTCGCGAGGCCGCCAGGAAACGTAGGGTGGAAGAGGAGGAACGCGAGGAGGCGGCAAAGAAGGAGAGGCTTCGTCTAAAGCTCGAGGCCCTCGGTCCTGCTCCCGAGCGGAAGAGCAGCAAGAAGGAGGAGAGCAAGGAAGACGGCCCGAAAGATGCCCCGAAAGCATACCAACCCCCGCAGCGCGAAAGCATTCCTGCGTCTCTTGCCGCGAGGACCAGTGTGTCCCCTCAGAAGCCCGATGCGCCGGCTACGTCGTCGGTTGAAAAGGAACAGGAAGGGAAGGCCGAGGCTAAGATGACGGCAGAGGCCCAGGTCAATGGTGGCAGTCAGAGTTCTTACAGCCAAGCAAGGTCTCAAGGAGCCACGACGCAGGCGCCAGCCCTGCCCAAAGCCCAGCCAGCAGCGTCCTGGCCTGAGGCACCCCAGTCGCAGAAGCCCGCCCCTTACTGGGGAAGCAGCCCTCAAAATACGACGAGAAATGTGTGGGGCGCCCCTGGAAACGATCGCTCGCTTGGAAATGGTACTTTCAGCGCGGGACCTCTAGCAGACTCGCACCACGCTCCGATGTCAGCTGCACCGCGCCATCCAGCCCCCATTGGTACCCCCCGGCACACATCCCAAGTTCAACATGGTCATGCTGAACCCCCGTCGAGCCGCCTAGCACCGATTGGGCCACCCCGGGGCCACCCAGCGCCTCCTTCTCGAGGCGAACAGCAGACGGCTAGCAATCCCTGGAAGAGCGCCGATATAGCCGCAGACGACCATGTAATGAACCTTGAACTCCGGGCAAGGAATGAAGCCCAGATGAAGCAGTTTGCAGATCAGGGTTTGGGTGTAGATGCAATGGGCCCTTCAACTGTTGACACGTGGCGTGAGGTTAGGAGAAACGAAGATGGAAAGAGAGTGCATGTGGGAAGTTCGGTAAAGTCATACAGCAATGTCCCTTCGAGAGGCGATCAACGGAATACCTCATGGAATGGCCCTGCTGTTTCGGAGAAGGAGGATGCTCCTCATGTCATGCCAAATGGAGTTGTGCCTGACTACAGCAGACAACCGCCTGTTGGACCAAGCGGGGTTACTATGCCTGCCCCTGCTTCACAGACTCGAGGTGGTTCGCGATTCTTCCCATCGTCCAAGGGCGCACCTCATGAAGACTCAACCTCGCAACAGCCTCTGCAGCAGCAGTCTCGGACCCAATCTCCTTCGCCGCCTCCACCGACGATGGAAGACCACCCGGCATACTCGGGCAATCCTGAGCGTCCTCATGTGGCATTGCCACCCCCAAAGCCGCAAGTCAAACTTCCCCCATCGATAGCTATATCTGAACAACCGGCGCCAGCACCCATCGCACCGCCTCAGAAAACTGCTCCTATCTCGTTTGCAGCTGCTGCTGCCGCCGCCGCTCCAGTGCCTCATAATGTACCGTCACAAATGACAACTATGCGACCTCCAAGTCGTGGATTACATGGTCATCCTCAGAGCCCGCACGAGTATGCATCTCAGCAGAAGTGGCAGGACAAGATAAATCATCTTATGGGGAAGGATTCTGCGCCACCTGCCAGGTCTATGGCGGTCGAAGTCGCTAGCAGACATACTCTGGAGCACATGCCTTCGAATGCGAACGGATCCGCCACCGTCTCGCTTCCGAGTCTCTCGGCCTCGAGCTCCACGGCAAGCGACGATAGCCAATCTACCAGCAGAGGAATGGCAGAAGAGTGCTTTGAGGAACAAGAGATGGGATCGTTGCCTCCTGTCCACCTACCTAATGAAGCGCCGGATGCACTGTGGCACGCTGCTTCGGTCAACTGGCAGCCCCTTGCCCAGAGATACCGGGTCGAGGCATCTAATGCTGAAGAACACCGGTTCGGCCCCGACTGGGCGAATGGCAAGACAGTTATCCGTATCGCAACGCCTGGATCAGAACCCAGGACTTTGCCTTTCAGCCTCAGAAACTCCATGAACAATCGAACCAAAAGCAATCCGCGCCGTCCACCACAGAGAGGTGCCGGCAGGCACTCTTCTCGGGGCGGACACAGGGGAGGTAGAGAGATGTCTGACCACCACGGCGAGCATCCTTCAGGTCCGTCATCGGATCGGCCCACTTCGAATCGAAGTACCCGGAGCAGTTTCCGTGGCCGCCCTGACAACTGGGGCAGACATACGTCGTCCGCCTCGACTGTACAGACCTAGGCCTGTCACCTATACCTGTAGGTCCTTGCGGCATTGTATTTATCGGTTTGTCTACAAAATGGTAACTGCAATCATACCATCCAATGGCAGGGTTCTTAGAACGAAATGCTCAACATACGCCCTTTTTTGAGGAATTGCAAACACAGCTAGGGAGTCTCTCAACCATTCCTCATATACTCATTACCACCTGTATACTCTTCCCGGATGCACCATGATGTCAGCGTCCAATTCCGTTTACTGTCGCGCAGATGGTTACCCCCCTTGGTACGATATTGTGTACATTACTCCGGCGTGCTGTGTTGATACAGCATATTTCCCTTGCGGTCCCTACATGACGGATCCTTCGCGCGTGGAATGTTTCTAGTGCGAGCAGGATCATGGTCGAGATAACGAATACGAACAACAGGAGTCCCCATTAATGTGTGAACCTTCAATGAACGCCAACGAGACACGACTATTTGCGAAAGCCAGTATGATTTCCTGGCCGAGGCAACGTTTGTATGTGCCAAACTTGTTGGGCGTCCATTGTTTGATGGACGGATGGACTTGTGAACCGAGTGAATCCCAAGACGATAGGGCGTATTATTCGGATGATCAGGTCCGCTTGGATCCATCAGGGGTTTGGTTCATGAGGAGGAAAAGGACACCTCTTGTCCGGGGGGGTGCCCCTCTCCGGGGAGGCACTCAACTGCTGTGCGTAGATCACAAAGTTGACAGTGGTCTTGGTAGGCTGCTCAGTGCAAATGAATTCAGAAACTTCCTCACATTTGTTCGGCTTGTATGATTCGCGGTTACTCCCTTATGCCCGACTTGGTGCTTCGTTATGCTACCCGGTAACGCCCGGTTGAGTTGTGATTGTGATTGAATGTATTAAGGGCCCGGGCAGGGTACGTAATTCCCATTAGAGAGAGACTTGCTAACATCCCCAGCTGGAATATTACACATACAACCCGCTGACCTCGTGGCATGCGTAATATTCCTTCCTGACCGAGGAGAGATACCAAGCGCTTGGATAAATCCTCCTGACGTCCCTCCCCCGGAAACAGGGCACGGTTGGGGCGCTTGAACGGGCTATAGACAGTAGTCAATTCTGAAGTCTTTTGTAATGTGAAAGAAAAAAATTTGTGTGAGAAAGAGAGAGAGAGAGAGAATTAAAACAACTGTAGAGACGACACGCGTACATAAATAACCTATGTAGGTAGCCCAACGCGTCCATAGCTAGTACAGATCTTCACCTACCAAGCAAGCATCCATCTCAAATATCACCGCAAGCGACCCTGATGCCCTACCTCCTAAACGGGCACGTTATTACACAACCTAGGCAGCATCATCAGCATCCATGCTACTTACTCCGATGCTCTACTAGCAAACCCCTACTTATATTTACCTACCTACACGCAACTCCTCCGTTATTCTTATGGACTGTCCCGCACCAGGGTCGCGGGTGCTTCCTTCTTGATCCGAGACTCGAGCAGAGGGGGTAGAGAAAATAGGGGTTGGTGGTGTAGCTACCTAGCTAGGGTTCCTTTCGAGCCGATTTGGTCCGCTGGGGAGGCGTAGTCAGGCAGGCCTGGTTGATAGGGTCATCGGTGTCGGTGGTTCGGGGGGAGAATCTGCGTGTAGCTGACCGTCTGGTTGGCTGGCTGGCGTTCGGGAGTTTGTGCTGAGAGCCTGTGGTGCGAGTGAGTGAGTGAGTGAGGCGAGGAGGGAGAATCGCTGAGACTCTCTCTCTTTTTCTCTCTCTCTCCTGCCTCCTTGCATCTCCTTCTTTCGTCCCCGCGGAATCTCCTAGGATACCCCAGCCCGGCCCTCCATGTAGCTAAACCAACGAGCCCCGAACGCGTGTGGAGATCCGTCCAGGCCCGCTTCCGGAGACCCGGTGACGCTCCCTACGTTGCCGTCGACGTCGCTTGATGATTGGAAGATCGGGGTTTGGCGAAGGACTATCTACACACGAAAGTGGCCACGTAAAGCCAAACCGTCTGTCGCTCATGCCCGGGGCTTGGACGGGACTCCGTGTGCGTTACCTTTAGTAAGTTCTCGTAAAGTAGGGCTGAGGGCGAGAATCAGGAGCTGGCAGGGTAGCTTATGTGCGTATTAAGATTGATATCCCAAGGGAAACTACCTCGGGCGGAGATCGCCGAGTAAGTGGACGAAGGCTTTAGCTCGTAGGGGATAGGCTGGGAGGGCTTCGAGCTCATGTCGGGTTTGGGTATATCGGCCTGTACATCCCTTGACGAGATGTGCAAGCCTGGTGGTTTAAGTCGCCAGAGGAGATGGTTAATATTCTAGGTCCGGGCACAGGGGACACCTTGGTGAAGCCCTGGTGAAGCCAGGACTGGAGCTTTCTGGGAACGGGACGCTGAAATAGTCACCTTTTGCCACAGCCTGTGTGTCCATGATCATCTATGCACGACACCCACTCATCATGTTACTCGGTTGTATTCTCCACCCAAGGAGACCCTCCATCCCACCTACAGCTGCGAACATACCAATTCATAAGATACAGCACCATGCAGTCCATCGCCCAGGGCACTGGCAGACCATACATAACATCCTAACCATTCCTTCCATTCTCGTTCATCGCGTAGAACAGACCCCCTAATAGCTCTCCCCAACTCCAGACGCCGTGTGTCTCCCGTGAGCGTCTTGTGTAGGTATATCAGTATCGGTGAATGCCCGGATCATGACATCCACACCAAATCAATTTTTAAACCTGCCCCAATGAGGCGGCGACATAACTAAACCTCCTCTACCGCGCAGTTAGGATGCAGTACGTAGACAACCCTCTGCGAGGGTGTTGGTCCGCCATCGGCTGCTGCGCCGGCCTCTTCCTCTGCTAGGCCCTCGCCGCGGACCGCCATGAGGATGTTGTCCTGTTCGAGTCCCATATTAGCAAACTTCATTCTTAAAGCCCATATAGGAGTATTGCGATGAAAGTGGGATATGACACAAATAAAGGAACGTACCTTGACCATCTTCTTCAGGACCATCTTGGCGAGGCCCAGCTCGCGATGGTAGTCCTCCTCGCCGTCGAGCTCGTCCTCCTTTTGCTCCAGGTACCACTGGATGAGGTCGTCGGCCTCGACGCCCTCGCCGGCGCCCGAAGACTCGTCCTCGCTGATGCGCGCCACCAGCATGTTGACCATGCTGATGTACTTGTCGTACGTGATGGCCGTCTTCTTCCTCCTCGGCGCGCCGTCCGCGTCCGCCGCAGTCTCACCCTCGTCTTCGGCCATGTGCTCGTCGCCCTCCGCATCGGCATTCCGCGCCGACGCTGACGCCGAGCCGGACGCCTGGTCCGCGGCCGCGAGGAGCGCCGCGCTGTCCTCGGGCGTCTCCTGCGTATCTTCCTCGTCCTCCATCTCGACATCGTCGTGCTCGACTGAGATGATGCTCTGCCTGAGTAGGTTGTATGCCTCTTCGACGAACGCCGGTGTGATTTCCTCGACGCAGTTGGCCTTGGCGATGGCCTCGCTGAGCCGGATTAGACTTTCCAACTGGCGCACCGTGATGCGGTAGCTGTTGCGGCCGACGCCGCCCTGGGCGTCGTCCGCCCGCAACTCCTTGTACTTGTTGACGAGGTGCTCGCGCGCTTCCGGCGTGAACTCTGGCCGGAACGTCCGCGCGAACCGGATGTACCGCTGCAGGCACTCGGTGCTGAACTCGGGCTCCACCGCAGAATCGCGCAACGCGTGGATGCTGACGATGTGCTCGGCGAGGTGGCGGTCGACCGTCTCGCTACACTCGTCGAGGATGACAAAGAATAGATCGAAACGCGACATGATGGGAGCGCTCATGTTGATATTGGCGCGCAGCGTCGTCTTGCGGTTGTACCGTCCGCCCACCGGGTTCGCGGCTGCTAGAATGGAGGTGCGCGCGTTCAGCGTCGCCTGGATACCGGCCTTGGCAATCGATATCGTTTGCTGTTCCATAGCCTCATGGATCGCGACCTGGTCCGCGATATCCATCTTGTCGAACTCGTCGATGGCACAGATGCCGTTGTCCGCGAGCATCAGCGCACCGGCCTCGATGGTGAACTCGCCCGTCTCCTCATCCTTGACCACTGAGGCCGTCAGACCGGCTGCTGATGAGGCTTTACCAGAAGTATAGACAGCGCGCGGCGCAAACGAACAGATATACTTTAAAAATTGGGACTTGGAAGTCGACGGGTCGCCAACGATGCAGATGTTGATATCGCCACGCAGGGCCATTCCTTCGGCTGTGGTCTTGTGCACACCCGACATCAGTTGCAGGAGCAGGCCTTTTTTGACGATTTCGTGGCCGTAGACCATAGGAGCCAAGGAGTTGACGAGACGCGAATAGATGTGATCGCTGTGAACCATCTCACGAAGCTCCTCGATTTCACTTCCTGTCATCGAACTCAATACGGCAGACTGTGCCTCTTCGACACTCTCAGCCGTGTCGGCAGAGGCTTGGGTGAGGGCGTTGACGATATCATTGACTTGGCGGGTAGCCGACTGGCCTGGCGTTGAAGTGTCCGGTGTTACCATGTTCGCGAGGAAGGCTAGACGGTACGTCAGGTCACGAACACCAAGGGATTTCAGGCCGGAGACGCCGTTGCCCCCTGCATCGTTATTGCGGGGCGCACTCCGGTCGTCGCGGATAGCTGTTGGTCGAACACCAGGAAGACCCAGTTGGCTGACATCAGGAACCACAATCAGTGCGCCAGTGAAGATGCATTTCTCGCCCGCCTTGGCTCGATCAACCATTTCGCCTCGGAGGATGACATCCATGGTCCGTGGCATGCTGCCAGTGGGTATCTCGGAGCTGTTCTCTTGGATCCTGACCTTCTGCCAGTCGACGAAAGTGCTTTGTCTAATATCAAGCTGCCATGCCAGGCGGTTTCCGCACTCGAGATTGGGGCATTGCGTGGGTTCTGTGTAGCGGAAGGTCTGTTCCACATTCGGGATGACTGTCCGGCAGGCTTCGCAGACGAATGTGGCGAGGGAAAGTTCCGGTCTCACTTCGGATGTTCTCGTGACCGTTCCGGAGATGGAGAGCAGCTGGCCGATGTTCTTTGCGCGCAGACTCCGGATTCTCGACACCAGAGGCAGGTTATAAAAAGCAATTGCGAAGAGCTTGTCCGTCTGCTGATTCGCTGTCTTGTTGCTCTGTAGGTCAGATTGACTGGCTGACCCGACATTGCTCGCACCTGAGGTCGTCTGATTACTCGAGGTTGTGGCCTGTCGATGCTCCCGGAAATATTGTGGCTCGTACTTGGCAATCATGTTATGGAGGGCATTGGTAAGGAACGGAAGGAATCGATAATACTGAGAGTTGATGGCGTTGGCCAAGCCTCCGTTCTGATATGAGGCAACATGGTCCCAGTTTACGTAGAAAGTCGAAAGCTGATAAACTCGCATTCCATGAATCTGCGCCACGTAGAACTTGTCTGTGGTGACGGCGCTAGATGTCGGCGCTCCCGAGGAAGTCGGATCCTCAATGAATCTGCCAGGCCAAAGGACATCAGCAAATCTCGACCATGTTTATCACCAGACACTATAAGATGCTCACTCTTCAATGAAGTTCTCGAAATGCTCTTGCACCGTGATCCCGATTCGGTCCTCGACCCTGGGTATGGTAGAAGGATCGCCTCGTCTCCGGCGACCAGGAATCTGATCATCTGCGAAACCTTCCCCCTCGTCATCGCTGGGCGCTGCCAAACTTTCTGAGGGCGGACCCCTAGGCCTTGCCGAGGATCCTCGCTGGAACTGTCTCTGTTTAGGGGTAGAAGCAGTAGCCCTCGAAGGGGCATCCGACGTGATAATACCGGCGTCGCTTGGAGTCGCCATTATAGTTTATCCCTGGTTAACCCGGCCGTTGCGAGGTTTGAAGGAGCTTATGACTTTTGAAAATTACTTGAAGATATCAGGCGTTGGAATTGTAGTTGGTTGTTTGGGCCTTATCGGGTGGGAAAAGTCAATTAGAGGGGCCGCGCTAAATCCCATCTTCTCAGTGGAAACCGCGACGCGTAAAGACGCGCCGCTTTGACGCGAAAGTTAAAGTGGTTTTTTAGAGGCATATTATTGTTTTGCTGCATTAACCTGTTGTATCCTATCACTTATTTCAATACCCATTATTTACTTCCAGCGAAAACACCCCCCTGAAACTCAATTGGGTACCTTCTAACCACCGCCTGTTGTAAAGAACCCTCCGCTGAAACTCTGTGATAATGGGATCGGTAGCTAAGTAACACTTTTTACCATGAGGTCCATCCGCTCGCCTTCTTGGCTTTTCACGGCCTCTCTTCCCGGCAATCAGGAATGCCCGGGTTGATGCTGTGGTGAGATTGCGATGCGAGCCACATCCTGCAATGAAGGAGAAATAATGAGCAAATACTGATGTGGGACATTACGGTGCTAACCTCATAACCGCTAGTCTGCCTAATGGGGGTACATCTGTAAATAGGGCGGTGCGTCTTCTTTGCCCCTGGATACGAAGGCGTTGGTAGAGTTGAGGAAGAGGTATGGATATGATGATGGTGGAGAAACTCGAAGACTCTATGTTGGCATTATTAAGCAAAAAGCTGGCTGCATACCTGAAGAGGTACGCAGGTCTAGGGCGAAAGGCCTAGCAGATTCGCGGTTGGACATACGACGCAACTGAGTTACAAGTGAAGAGGAACTTGAAATACAGGATAACCTTGGTTATAACCACTATATGGAAGTGACTTGTTATAGAGTGAGAAGGCTGACAACATAAGCAAGTAGAAAACGAGTAAATATAGTATATAGCGTTGTCCGGTAAACGAGCAGCATTATTCATACTTGTAGGATGAGAGAACGCGCCGTTGGTAATCCTATGTGCTAATTTGTAAAGATGGCTCCGGACCAACTATAATCCCTCTTAGGGAGTTATACCTGGGATACCAAAATCCTCGCCACTCGACCACTGTTGACAGCGCAGTCCGGTGGGTGCCCAGAAAACCATCTCCGGATTAGGGAGAACCGATTGTCTGTTGGCACCATTCCCACGGATTGCCGATAATATCTGCTGCGATCCGAGTACCCCTTGTGCCCCATTGTCTGGATTTAGCGCCCTGCAAAGAGCCATAGAACAGCGCTCGATATTCTCAAGAAAGTTGAAGATGACATCTTCAGTCTGTGCAGCTCAGGACAGTATAACAGCACAGTCGGACCGCCGCCGGGACCATTTTGTGGAACAACTGAACAGAGTCGCTGACACTCTGTGTCCTCTCGTGCGAGAAAATCCTGATGAGAATATGGATGCCGCTCACGGAGATGCGTTGGATATTACAAACACCTTCTCACAATTAGAAATCGAGCGCCCATCGGAGGGTACAAATTTGGAACAGAGGACGCAGCCATCGGGTACAATCCATGGCTCTCATATTCACTTCACATTTGCTAGCAAAGAGCAGATCGGTGTAGTATTACGATGGCTTACCCTCTGACCCAGAAGTTCCCTTGACGTTGAACGAAGTCGTCTGGCAGTTCAAAGTGGTGTTGGAAGATTACCAACGCCTCCAGGATGCATTACAAGTGACCTGGACAGGCTATTTCGCCGAAGGCCTGGATCTCGCAGCAGCAGCAATGACGACCAACACGGCGGTCAAGGTCGCCAGAGGTATTGAAGAAGGGATCCTGCCACCTGCTGAGAAGTATTTTCACCAAGTCGATCACAGCCACCAAGCACTGACGGAGCAATTGGACCTGACCCTTGATAAGGTGCAAAGGCCTGCTGAAGAGTCAAACACGTACTTAGGACTTATTGCCGTAGTCCATGAGGAAATCACTAGTATGTTAGCTCCTATTGCGAACTATCTGCAACTCCCGGATGTCGGCCTTTGTGTTCGCAGCTATGATTCTTTGGGCAAGGCCATGACACCGGCTTACACCACATTGTCGGCCTTTCATTTCCACTGTACCGTTCGCCTTGACGCGAGCGAAATATTTATAAAGACCGAAGACGATATGAACGGCAAGTACCAACCCGAAGCAGACAGAGAGGGTATGTCTTGCGCCGAAATGTGGAGGGAGCACAATACTCTGGTTATGGGGACCTTGATAGAGATCAGCATCCTTGCCAAGGTGGCAGCAGAATTCCCTGCTGTTGGAGCTCACTCATGGAGTCCAACATCTCTTTGACACTAAATGCCTTCGGCTGTGGATGGCGTTTGCACTGCAAACCTTTATCCTTTCTAATCGGATCCTGGATAAGAAAGCTTTCATGCCGTTCCTAGAGGTAAGGACTCTGCTAAGGCGTTCGACCAGCTCTCTAATTAAGGTTATAAGTTAGCTAGAGGACATAGACGTCAGTCAACCCGATGGACTACGGAACAATCGAAGTGGCTGGATTAGATCTTCACCCTTCTTTCCTGCTTCCTCGACGACCCCATCGAAAAGATCAAGGCCACCAAAAATGCTCGCATCAATACGCGAGATCAGCAATTCCTGCTCAGGCGTCATCCTTTCCTATGCGGCTTCATTCTTCACCTCACCAGATGTTCCCACCAAGAGTTCTCAGTCACCTTCGAGAATATTTTGGCGCCATTTTCTCCATGTTGTATATTTACACTGCTGCCAAGAATAAGAGTAGAGGAAACTGTAACTTGCAGTTGCTGGAAGGTGTTCTAGCCATCCAAGGCGCTACATCGTTCATCATGGGGGACATCGAACAACAACGCTCTCAGTCACACAGTACATGGCGCAATTCATACTAGATAGCGGCGGAACAGCAAACAGATTTGGTAGCGACTCGTGAGGCCCTAGTCGACCAGCACAACCGAGGAAGGCCATGAAGGAACTGGGTCGCATCTACATATTCCTCAAAGCATCCCAACGGAGCCGTCAAAATCTCACCACGAGCGACGTCAAATTCATCATGAATCAGCCCCAAGGGGAACCGCACCCCGTCTTAAGTCTTCGGGGTATTCTATAGAATCTCTGTGAAAGCATTGATTCCGAAGTAAAGAGCATTGATTATGACCACCTAACGCGCACATTGAGTGTGTGAAGGTGTTATACCAGCTCGACGATGAAATGGCGAAACGGATTCCTCGCGAGAGTGATCGCAGGACTTAGCTTCCTCCACGCACTGTAGGGTTCTTCTCATCCGCTGGCTTCGACAGACTGAATGAAGTCGCTAAAATCATCGGCTGGCTAGCACGCAAAGCTAATAAGAGAAGGCAGCCTCTCCACCGTCTTGTTTGGGCACAGGCGACACTGGACCTATGCGTTATGCAATCTTACACACTGCTTAGCAACCGTATAGCTTTTGTGTCCCCAGGAGTTTACCGCTGCGAACGTATCATAGGGTCGAAGTCAGCGTACAGCTTTGCTAGCCGTAGTAATACAGGCAACAATCGTACGTAAGATCATATAAGATTCGTGGAAGAGATTTTATAGACTTTTGGCTTCTCTACCTCAAGATACTCATCTTATCCGCTAGACGGTGACAAGGCGTTAGTCGCAACAAATTTTCTGGAGGTGGGTAGCACTCTTTTTTCTATTCGCCCACATTGACACAATCAGCTTCCGAGAAAAGTTACCTTGAGCCACACCAATTTTACACTATGATATATGTACCAACACCTGTCATTGTTACATATTGCAAAATCGCATACTCGCCGCATACCACGATAAAAGTATTTTAAATAAGATTGAAATTATAAAGCGGAAGAAAAGGACAGTAATATCGTTAACGCTAACATTTAAAGCCCCTTCGCATTCGCATCACTGTGAAGTAGTGCAACTTAATGGAGCTTTAGTGGGCCTTCTAGGGAGCTACAGTGGGCTTAGCTTCCGTTTTTAGGTCTTGAACATTCAGAAAAATTGTTAGCGTTCATGTCTTATCGGCCTCTGGCGGATATGTGCACTCAAATTACCAATCAACTTCCCCTATAGAGGTATAATTGCGATTATCCAGTGTTGCATGGGGGCTAGGCAGGGACTGAGTTCTAAGTAGGTTGGTGGGGGGTGACGCGATTAGCCCCTCAGCCCCTCCATACGTCAAATGATTTTATTAGTCTATATGTTAGTAATGGAAGCCGATTGAACGGTATGAGGCCTTTTCCGAGATCGCAAACGTCACAGTAGTGGTCGAGATACTCTGCAACTCCTCGTTTCTATCCGGTGGTGGCTGATTACCGGCACGATGGCGACGATAGTACTTGGTACCGCCTTTGGTGATGAAGGCAAAGGGAAATTGGTGGACATCCTCTCCCGCGATGTACAACTTTGCGCGCGAGCCCAAGTAAGCTGTCTCATGCACTGGATGAGTAATTCCCATGAATCTGAGTGACTGACGCCACTATAGGGTGGACACAATGGTGATTAATCACATCCAATGCCGCAGCAAGTGCCTTGAACTAACATTACTGCTCTTAGCTGGACATACAGTAGTGGTTGACGGCGTCAGCTACGATTTCCGTGCGTTTCATACTCCCAAGCCTTTTTGTGAAGTCGATTATGGCTGACACTTGTTAGATCTGTTGCCGTGAGTAGCCGAATGAATATCTAAGTCTCGTCCTTAATACTAGGCCCACGAGAACGACTTTTTTTCAACTGTCTTCGAAGCTATTGCCTTCTTGGACATCATGGGCCTGTACCTGGTTCTGTTTGGTAGCGACCACTAATTCAGGGGTTGTAGATCGGGTCTCGTCAACCCCAACTGTATGAACTTAATCGGTTCAGGGGTCGTTGTTCACGTTCCAACTTTCTTCCAAGAACTGCAGAATCTGGTAGAAAAAGGGCTTACACATGCCCCTGAAAGGATTCTCCTCTCAGACCGCTGCCACATCATCACAGATTTACATATCTGCGTTGATGGCCTTGAGGAGAAGGAACTGGGTGGCCGGAACATTGGCACTACCAAGCGTGAGTAGAATATCGGGAATACCCTATCTAGACGCATCGTTTATCCGCTTTCTCCCGTGTTCGGAGAGCTGATATACAGGTGTGCAGGTGGCATTGGCCCGACTTACAGCAGCATGGCATCGCGTAATGGAATTACCATCAGCGAGATGTTCAACGAAGAGGTTTTCGGAAGGAAATTGCGAAATCTTGCCGCTGGATACAAGAAGAGGTTTGGTGATCTGCTGGAATATGACGTGGAAAATGGTGAGTCCGTTTTCCCCACTCAACTCGTGATGCAAGCGAAACTATAGTAGGTCCACTTCATACACTGACGCACACCTTCGACTATAGAGCTGGAGCGTTTCAAGAAATATCGACCAGACTTTGCTGTCAGTTCCCATCTCCGACTTCCTAAGGCTCCAAGTCAAAACTGGAATCTGGCTGACGATGGACCGTGACAGAAATACGTCGTCGATGCTGTCCCCCTGGTTAGTACTGATTCGACGTTTGGGGGACCGTGATACGTTTCCGTTACACAGCGTGGTCCCCCCAGGGTTGGCTTCGAGCTCTTCTGACCAACTCTTCTCTTTGAGAACTACGCAACCCTACCCCCTTCTTGGATGTACAGATACTGATGGGGTATCCATTACAGATAGCGGACGCCCAGAAAAGGGGTTCAAAGATTCTGGTTGAGGGGTGTCAGGTAAGTCAAATTTAGAGATCTTAATTGTTCTTCCATGAAACCTCCGGGTTATCCCTTTCTTTTGGGAACAACCCGGAAACAGGAGCGCTATGCCCCTTCCAGTGCAGTAGCTTTGGCGTGGATGGGTTTTCGCTAAGCAACTTACAGGCAATGATGCTCGATATCAGTATGTGGAAGCTATTTCTGCGCCATCCATGAACATAAGAGCTGACAGCACTCAGAATTTGGAACCTACCCATTTGTCAGTAAGTTATCACACAATTGGGCATCCTTCTAACTGGCAATGCCTGAGAGCCATTGCAAGTTCACCGTAGACCAACAACACCCTTGTCGCCGAATTGTCAATTATACTACTTCTCACTATGTCTGTAGCGTCATCGAACACGGGAATCGGCGGTATCTTCACTGGCGTAAGTATTAGAATACGAATGTTCACTCGTCAGTCAGGGAGAGAAGACTGACCTTAGTAATTTAGCTCGCACTCAATCCTCGTCAAATCGACCATATCATTGGCGTTGTAAAAGCCTACTCTACCAGGGTCGGATCTGGTTGCCTCCCTACGGAACTCTTTGACGAAACCGGCGAGAAATTGCGTAAGTGGAGACCCATAGTCCCGGAGGTGGACATCTGTTGACGGTAATTTAGAGAAAATTGGGCATGAAGTCGGCGTATCAACAGGTCGTCCTCGTCGATGGTCAGAATACTTGCTCGCCGTCATTATGACATACTAATGTTCTGGTAATAGCGGTTGGCTCGACCTGGTCATTCTGAAATACTCCCACGTAGGTTATTCGCCACACACCGCCTGCTCGGATTAACCACTGACATGGTGTAGGCCATAAACCACTACACCACCCTGAACTTGACGAAGTTGGATGTCCTGGATACTTTCCCGACTATCAAGGGACGCAGCCCAGTTCTGGTTCAATTGCATCGTAACTAACATTGCTCTGCGTTATAGATGGCAGTAGCTTATCGAGATCCGCTCACTGGCGCTACGCTCGAGTCTTTCCCCGCCGACATTGATCTACTCGAACGAGTTGAAGTCGTGTATCACGAGATGGAGGGCTGGAATAAGCCGACAACGTAAGTAGAATGTGCTTTGGAGACCTCCGCTCCCAGTTCCTCACCCTTCGGAGTTGATCTAGATGTGCTCTCCTATCTTCTCATGGCATTCAAGGCAAACTTTAGTTTCCAAGTCATTTTTAGCCAATCGCGTGCTAACAATAGCACAGCTCGGCGAAAGCATACTATGACCTACCGAAGCAGGCGCGAGCGTGAGTCCTGACCTCGATTATCCAAAGAACTCATCTAATAGGTAGCAGCTATATCGAGTTCATTGAGGAATTCGTCGGTGTCAAGGTAGCCTGGATAGGCACAGGGCCAGGTCGGGATGATATGATCTTCCGTGGTCCTAAAGCTCTAAATCAGGGATAAGCAACGTAGAGACTCAACACTCAAGTCTGCTATGGTTGTGGCGCATTCATCATTGAAGAGAGAATCATGTGAGTAGAATTAGATACTATAGAAACGTAGGAATAGAGCTTAGGGCATATGATGAAGGCTTTTAAATCATTGGATATAATGCATGCGCAGGTTGGGAAGCGTTGGCTATTGAGTGAACCCTTACCCCTATTTCGGTTGCCTGCTATGCACGAATCAATTGCCCCACAATGTTATATCCGAATACTCTGATAATGTTATGTCTGCATCGGATAACTGAAAATTCTCACATCTGACCAATCAAAGCCGTAGTGTTCAAAGCAGTCATTTTCCGAAGATTCCTGTTTCCTGAAAATTTTAGCACCGAGTAGTGCATACCATTTTCCGTTTTTGCATTCGAATCGGGAACATCTCAACATCGAAAAGTATTCGCGAAAGGACTCACCACGTTCACTTATGAATATGACCAGCAGTCCGATATAAACTAAAAGGAACATGGCACAGGAGCTCTCGTCAAATTGGAAGAAGCTCCAAGCAAAAATCAGGGCCGAATCATCACCAGCTGCAACTTCATCTTCGCCCTCCATATCAAAACCCACAGGGAAGAGGAAAGCGGAGGCCGGCGCTGCACCACCCCACCCGAAACGGCGGAAACCAGACAAGCCGACGGGGAAGAGACAGGGCCAACCAAAGGAGTCAAAGCCGCCCGGGCACAGCTCCAAACCAACAGCAGCACCAAAAGCGCAAATGGGCGTCACACAATCGTCCGCCGTAACAAGGGGTACATCAGCAACCATCACGCCGTCCCTCGCGCTCTGGGCCGAGGACAACGACATCTCGCCCGAGGACCTGGCCGAGGCGTACAACCTGGGCGCCAAGAAAAACGCCTCCCTGGCATCCGCGTCCACGTCTGAGGCCAAGACGCGGCAGCAGTTCCGGGAGGACAAGGCGCGCGCCAACGAGGGCCTGGCGCCGCCGGACGTGGTCGGGTCGCTCGGCCGGTACGTGGCGCTCGACTGCGAGATGGTGGGCGTGGGGCCCGAAGGGCGGAACTCGGTGCTCGCGCGCGTCAGCCTCGTCGACTTCCACGGGCGGCAGGTGTACGACTCGTTCGTGCGCCCGCGGGAGCGCGTCACGGACTGGCGGACGGCCATCACGGGCCTCTCGCCGCGGCACATGCGCGAGGCGCGGGAGTTCGCGGATGTACAGCGCGAGGTCGCGGCGCTGCTCGCGGGCCGCGTCGTCGTCGGCCACGACATCCGGCACGACCTCGCGGCGCTCGAGCTCGGCCACCCGTCTCCGCAGGTCCGCGATACCGCGCGCTTCTCGGGGTACCGCAAGTACGGGCACGGGCCGAAGCCGGCGCTGCGAGTCCTGGCGCGCGAGGTGCTCGGCGTCGAGATCCAGACGGGGCACCACTCCAGCCTCGAGGACGCGAGGATAGCCATGTTGCTCTTTCGCAAGAAGAAGCCCGAGTTCGACGTCGAGCACGCGACTAAGTACGGGCGGATCGCGGGCGAGGATGGGAAGGTCAAGGCGGGGTCGAAACCGAAACCGCAGGGCAAGAAGAAGAAGAAAAAGCATTGATAGAGGGCTAGTTCCGGCCAGAATGGTGAGGTTCCCGGCTCAGCAGCTAAGCCTGGCTTTAGGTGTGGATGATTCGCGAGGCTCCCGTCTCAGTTGATGTGAGAAAGCATGAATTACCGAGCAGTTAAGGTATTAGGCATTTGGTTCATCCAGCAGGCGTTCTGATATAACCCATAAATCTGAGGTTAATGGAAAGCATTTGGCTAAATTGGATATTCCTGAATATGTACTAGTAATGAGATTAGTTCTGATTCAAGTCTGAACAACCCCAAGGAGTGAAAGTGATTGCTAACTGCCGCTTCGCCGCGCTGCGGAAAACTCAATGGTGGCCCCTGAGCTTGAATGGAAAGGTTCAACTCAGCCAAATCCGCATGCTAAAACATACAGAAGCAAACAATAACATTGTATTTCCAGATAGCCCTAATACTGATGTAGTTCTCGGAGAAGCAATATCTAAGCCAACTGAACAGAACACCATAATGCATACATAAGTAATCCTGACATTCATATACGCCTTAACACCATATGGCAGAACTCGGATCAGTTATCAGCAATATTACATATCCCAGCCTGTACCCTGCCATGCTACGCTAGTTACAAATGACAAGAAACCGCATCAATGCAGCAGGTCCAATTCATTTTCCCGTTGGACCGTCGTCGGTAGGATATGCATGGATCTATATGTGGTCAGCCCGGGAGAGTTACTAGAACGCAAAGTCGGGGGGTGGGAACTGACCTGCTCGGCAAACGAAATCCATTCCTCTATGCTCCTTACGTAGGGATCCACGCTGGAGTCTGCGGTGGCCTCGTGGCCCCATACGACCACCTCGTCAAACGTGGATTTCCCACGCATAGCGCCAACTTCGATCGGATCGTATTGCTCCTGTTGAAGCTCGACGTCCTCCGCCATCTCCTCTCGGCTTCGCTCCTCGGGCTTTGGCTCGCCTTTCTCTACGACTGAACCATAGTAGCCTTCTGGAAGCTTCATGGCCTTCCCATGGAGCTTCCTGCCTCTGAAATAAGCAGTCCTCTGCCCATCTATACCGGTAATTAGATATTGACTCCCGCATACAGTCAAAAGGAGTTGCATTCACCTTGATCTTCCCTTGGGGACCAGAAGGACTCGACAGGGTCAACGTTGCCATCATGATGTACGCGACATGGCAGTAGATGCGCTTGAGCTTTCTTCTCTGCTGAAAGTTCTGATGGGGCAGTAAACATAGGCGGTGCCATTTTGAGACGCGGAAGGTGTTCGATTATAGCTAATATGTTCAAAACCTTGCGCGACACCGTCGACGTTGAAAGCATGCACGTAGGGGAGACGCGTCTTGGACGCGTCGGGGGTTTAATTGATCTACGAAGTACATTACCGGGAACCCGCTATCGGACCTTTTGTGTTCGCAATTCCGACCATCAAACCGTGTTATCGTTATCAGTCTTTGCCCCTCCAAAATTCCGCTAAGCTCCAGAGTTAGATAAGCATTGATTGTATGTACCTACCTAATCTGGTAGAACACTTCGATTGTCTTCCATCCATCTTCAAACAAACCGCCACTACCGACGATTTCATCAACCAGACAGTCTCAACATCGGAGATTCATCATGAGTCCGGGGGTTCTGAACGGAGAGGCCGCCGTAGGTCCCGAGGGACCTCGGCAAAAGAGCAAAGCCACGCCCGACACGATCAGAGTGGGTTGCATTGCTATGGTAGAGAAGGACGGCCAGCCGCGTCGCGCCGAGATCCTCAGTATCAAAGACACCAAGAGCGGCCGCCAATTCTACTGCAACTTCGACAACTTCAACAAGCGACTCGACGAATGGGTCCCCGTCAAGCGGATAGACTTCGATGAGGATGTGGAGTGGCCCGACCCCGACAAGAACAAGACGAAAGATGGCAGGGGCAAGAATTCGACCGCACCGAAGAAGAGGTCCGCTAACAAGGCACCCAAGCGCCTGTCGAAGAGGGAGCAGTCGGTCGCATCCGAAGCCACTACGCCGCATCCGTGGCCCGAAGTCGACAGTCAGAGCCAGACTAAGACACCATCCACACCCCTAGCCGGAGGAACGCCTGCCGCTGCCGGCGATGACATGGATGTGGACGAGGACGACTTCGGCCACGAAGTCAAGAAGGAAGAGGTCCCTTTTAGTAGGGAGGCCGAGATAGAGAAGTTGCGAATCGGCGGCTCGATGACTCAAAATCCTGCGGAACTGGCCCGAATCCGGAACATCTCCAAGGTGCAGTTCGGGCGTTGGGATCTATTCCCTTGGTACTTCTCGCCGTACCCCGAGGCTTTCACCCAAGAGGATATCATATACATCTGCGAGTTTTGCTTGTGCTATTACGGCGACCAGAAATCATTCGCGCGGCATCGTCAGAAATGCACCCTACAACATCCACCGGGAAACGAGATCTACCGAGACGACTACGTTTCGTTCTTTGAGATAGACGGTCGCCGGCAGCGGACGTGGTGTCGGAATCTTTGTTTGCTGTCCAAGATGTTTCTGGATCATAAAACTCTCTACTACGATGTAGATCCCTTCTTATTCTACGTCATGACACAGAAGTCTGAGAAGGGCCACCATCTGGTGGGGTACTTTTCTAAGGAGAAAGAGAGCGCGGACGGATACAACGTCGCGTGTATCCTAACACTTCCCCAATATCAACGCAAAGGTTTCGGCCGCCTCCTTATCCAGTTCTCTTACGAGCTCTCCAAAATCGAGGGCAAGCTGGGGTCACCCGAGAAACCACTTTCCGATCTGGGTCTCTTGAGTTACCGACAATACTGGTCGGAAAACATACTAGACCTTCTCCTCGAGTTCAACGAAAGGGACGAGAAGTCGAGCATCGAGTCCATATCGTCGGCGCTGGCGATGACCACGCAGGACGTCGAACACACCCTGCAGGCGCTTAGGATGCAAGTGTACCATAAGGGGGAGCACAAGCTCGTGATCCCGGAGAAGCTGATCGAGATGCGGGAGAAGGCAAAGTCGAAGAAGAAGAGATACATATCGCCGGAGCGCATCCAATGGAAACCGCCCGTCTTCACGGCCTCCTCCAGGACGTGGGGCTGGTAGTTCCTGGGTGGGCTGCGTTGCGTATAAATAAGGAATGCATTATGAGCCGGCGTTGCGAAAATAGATAGATACCCAGGATAAAGAGCCCTCGATATTGAAACATTGATCATACGTAAACCTCTCTAAGCTTCCCATGGCCCACTAATGTCCGTAGGAGGTTCGGCCCCTCCTACGACTACAAGCTACTTTCCCTCCGTCTCTCGTGCCGCCCTTTAACCTTATACCTGCCCATTAGGAGCGGGTAGAGAAGCCTGATATACCGAGACAACCTTATGTCCTCCTAAAGATCAGCAATCCGAAGGCCGCGTGGTGTAAAGGCTGCCCACTTTCACAAACACTTCCGTATTATCATTACTTCTCCACCCCCCTGAGGAAAGAGGGGCAGGTTCGATTCCTGTCGCGGCCGCAGCACAAATATATTTTTTCTTTTCTATCTATAAGGAATTTATTTTTCTTCTTCTATCAGTCGTGCTTCCGTTTAGACCTCCATCCTACGTATGCATGGATCGCTTGAACAACCAAAGCGTGGCTGCCACAAATCAGGAGTCGAGTGCCGGAATCGAAAGGACTCGCACACGCGGCTTATGTATGCCAACGTTAAATAGGTCAGGGATGCAGGCGCGTTGGGTTCCGTTCCGTAGAGACGCCTTAAGACACTCGCTCTTCCAAGACATTTATCTGCATGGGCTCTCTATTCTATTTCATCTGACCGACATCCCCCAGCCCCAGCTCCAGCCCCGCCATCCCAGTCCCGGCGCCGGCCCCGGCGCCCTCGTCCATCATCCTCCGGATGACGCGCGCGAGCCTCTGCACGCCCTCGGCGAGGGCCGCCTCGTCCTCCCAGGCGAAGCACAGCCGCAGGTCGCGCTCGAACCGCACTGCGTCCTCGTCGCCGTGCACCTCGAACCGCGCGCCCGGGCCCACGAGGAGGTTCTCCTCGGCGAGGCAGCGCTCGGCGATGTCGCGCGCCGGCGGCACCCCGCTGCCCTCCGGGAACGAGATCCAGAGGAAGTAGCCCCCGTACACGAACAGGTCTTCGCCGGGGACGGAGGAGGAGGAGGGGACGCGCACGGCCTCGCTCACGCGCGCGCCGAGCGGGCCCACGAGGTGCTCGCGCACCGCGGCGAGCAGCAGCGCGTGGCGCCTCCGGTACGCGGGGCGTAGGGTGCGCGCGAGGTGGGCGTCGAGGGCCCCCGACGACAGCAGCTCCGCGAGTACGGTGGCGGCCAGCTGGCTCGGCGCACCGCCCGACCCCGTGCTGCCCGTCTTCGAGGCGCCATGCGCGAAGGCCGCGCTCGACTCGGTCCACCCCGTGCGCACGCCGGGGCCGGTCAGCTTGCTGAAGGAGCCGTTGGAGACCACGTGGCCGAAGGCGTGCGCAGCGGACGAGGGGGACGGGTCGTGCGGCGAGGGCCCCAGTGATAGGTCGATGTCGATTAGCCGCGGCAGGAGGGCTTTTGTAAGCCGGGCTGGGAACTCGCCTGCGGTCGTTATAGTGGTAGCGTCCGGGCTGGTGACGGGCCACTGTAGCTGGTCGTACACGTCGTCGCAGATGACGAGGGCGTCGAACTCCCGCGCCAGCCTGACGAGCCCCTCGCGCCGCGCGAGCGACATGGTCTTGCCCGAGGGGTTCGCGAACGAGGGCACGCAGTAGATGATGTGGCGGTAGATCTTGCGGTAGGGGCCTGGGTCCTTGAACCCCTTCCTTACCCCATCCTTCTCGGCTTCCGCTTCCGCTTCCGCGTCCACGGCCCGCAGCTCCCGCTCCAGAAACCCGAGGTCGACGCCCTCGGCGTCCTCGGGCACGGCGCGCATGCGGCCGGCGAACCCGGCGTCGGCGAAGATGGGGCACGCGAGGAAGTAGCAGGGAGCCAGCATCCAGACTCGGCGCGTGAGGGCGGGGTCCGTGAAGCTCTGCAGGAGGCAGGCGAGGCTCTGCGAGGCGCCGCCCGTGATGACGATGCGGTCGGCATCAGGCGCGTGGCTGTACTTCCCGCCGGTACCGCCACCGTTGCTGCTAGTACTCGTGTCCGCGCGGCCGGCGCCGGAGTAGAAGGCGCTGAGCCACCGCGCTAGCCCCTCCCGCAGCGGCTGGTATCCCTGGTCCGGTCCGTACTCGAGCCCGGGCTGGTAGACGGACGGGTCCGAGAGGGCCTTCTGGGCTGCGGCGCGGAGGGCCTCGGCCGGGAGAAGGGAATACGCGGGCCAGCCGCGCATGAGGTTGATTTGTTTCTCTGGGCGTTGCGGTGGTGGGGTCATGGTAACGGTAGCGACAGTGGCAGTAGTGCTGGTGGCGGTTGATTGGAGCTTCTTGGTGGGCTGGAATTTCTGCCGAGCTGGTACTATGGCGCTTGTCCGTCTGAAAACTTGGGAGCTTGGTTTCAATCGCACAACAACACCAGATAGTCCGGACATCATAACATCGGACCTTGTAAGAAAGCGGAGCTCTTCTGGTCAGGTGGCATTTCCAACCCTGAAGGCTGACGGGGGCATTGCGTCCATCTTGGGAAGGTGCGGAGAATGAAGTTTGTGTTGCGTCGGCGACTGCCGCGGATCTTTAAGTTCGATGTCAAGGTTGCAAGTCATGTAACAATGTGCTCCACAGATATTTCCAATGCATTGATGTCAGATCAGCCTATGTAAACGCGCCGTTTCCCAGTGATAGTGATAATGATAATGACCATGTAATCCCACCCGATATACTGCATTGTGGCCGAGCGTCCGGGTATAACACCAAAGAGTCCCTGACAATATCGAACATATTCTGCTCTAAGACAGGATGCTCATCACCAAATATTTTCCTCGTGCTGCTCGTTAAATTCGTATACTACTTCAAATCACATACGGTGTTGCCGGCTCTTTGAATATCAAATGTGGTTTTCTCTTTGCGATGTCGAGTATCGTCTCTGCAAAGACACCATTCGCCCCTGCGGAATTAGTTAGTACCATCGCCAGACGCCTATGCATCTATCAAGCAAAACTCACATGCGAACCAGCTTCCTAAATCATGGTTAGTCACGTACTAGCATTCAAAGGGCAGGGTGGCTTACGGGTATATGAATGAATTATGTCCACGTCAACACTTTCATGGACCAGACCCAGCTTGCTGGAATTAAGGACCAGCTGAAGGCATTCCGATATTTCATCGTCATCGTCCGATGTCTGCGCTTGGATTAGCAAGCTCATTGGCCAGGCGTTTGAGAGGCCGATATGGGGTCCTGGATGTCTAAGTTAGCACCGTGTCTGTAAACGCCTTGAGCTTATTCACTGACCTCCGATGCCATGGAACTCTCTGCCAGTCAAGTAATACGGATTTGACGATTTGGAAAGCAGCATCCTTCGAGTATTCTGATATGTCTCATCATCTGGCCCGACGAAACCCATCACAGGCAGCGCAAGAAGGGACGGATAGTTGGCGTCGTCCATCAGAATGGAGGATCCGTACCCGTCAACTTCATAGGCGAAGACATTTCCGAATAGCTTGTGATGCACAACGCCATGCTCCCAGACGCCTTCGGTGATAGTCCTACTCCACTTCTGGACCTCCTGGGCAAGAGAATCCTTGTGGACCGCTTTCAAGATGGCCGCCGTGCGTTTCAGTTGCACAGCCATCTGAGCGTTAGCCGGTATGAAGAAGCCCAGAATCGTGGCATCGTCACTGGGTCGGAAAGCGGATCGAATCAAGCCCGTCCCATTGTTCAACGGATTGCCCACCCCGTTTAAGTTGAGAGTCTCGGTTCCCGTGTTAGTGTTGCGGCTGAAGGTGTACTGATTCCGGCGATAATGGCCTGTTTCCGGGTCGAAGGTTGACTGGGATTGCTGTTGGAGTACGTCCAAGACCGTCTCCAAAGCCAGGTACCACCGAGGTGTCAAGAACTCCGTAGACCCCGTATGGTCATAGAAATCATTTGCTAAGGTCAGAAAGTGCGCGAGAGAGTCGAGCTCGTATTTGCACTCAAACACCGACGATGGTTCGTAGGCAGGGTGAACAACATCGCTCTGGCCGTTATGGGTGATAGGGAGACCGCTTATAGGTGGCGGCTGGAAAGCATTGCAGTACGGCGACTCGATCACGTATTCGGACTGCGTGTTGATGGCGCCTAAAATCAGGTTATGTATGGCTGGGTCCTTCTTCGCCAAAGACTGGTATGGCGAAAGTTGGTTGGTCGAGTCTCGGAGCCACTCCGCGATTATGTCCCCTAATTAAGTGAGACGACGTTAGTAAGGTCTCGCCGAAGAGGCTGCTGGACTTGGACTAGAGGGAGCGGTACCGGTGATAATGAACGAATGCGGGCCTTCCCACTTTCCCTCGTCGTAAGAGCCTCTCCAACTTGTCTTCTTATCTGTGGCCCCCGTGGTATGAAACTTGACCGTCGTGTCTGTGGTCGACTGCATGCGATGGTTCCAGTCAGCTGTCTGGCCTTAGTTGAACATGCAACCAATATCGACTGACCGGAAAGGCATTCTCGAATAATCGCGCCAGGTCGGGATCCTTCATGCGCGAAGTTACGTCCTCGATGACTTTCTCTATAACATCCGAGTGAAAGGTGCGACATTTCGGATAGGGTCGTTGGAAGGGCAGTCCAAGAGGACCCTTGCTCAGAGGAGGGCTGCTTGGGGTCAGTTCGAGCCATAACATTAGAAGTATAGTAGCGGATGGCCGACTGACTGTGGATATGCCGCATATTTTGTATAGTCGGGACAGGCCTCTTCATAATCAACGTCTCCATTCAATGGTATTTGCTCGCTGCCATATTGTCCAGTGACCACTGAGGGGAGCAAGAGAAAGCCCAAGCTCAGTGCCAATCGTTTAGCACGGGCTGGGCCGGCCATTTTATGTAAAATACCTATGCGTAGCAGAAACAGTGGACGAAAGAGCCGGGCTGCGAGAGCTCAAACTGACGTAGAGGACGGGACGAAAGGAACACGAATATATAGCATTATCGAGGTTGGCGCATCAGGGTGCTGTCTTGTCCCAGTACAACTTGAAAAGTAGAGCTAGGAAGTTGGTGGGATATCGTGAATGCTATCAACCAAGGTTAACGTTAGATAAATATGGTATATGTGAAGTTAAGCTTCCCAACAAGAGTCGATTCCGGTTCCAGGGCTTCGTTGGCATGTGAGAGAGCTCAGGTCGAGCTAGACTAGGCTACCCCCGACTACCTGGTCAATACCTAGTCTGGTTAAATCTTTAATAGCGTTCCCTATAGTGAAATATGTAACGAAAGTAGGGGTTGTTTTTTGATGGGGAATCAACTCTGGGAACTGTTTCAATTGGTCTTTTTGGATTGGGGAGGCTGGTGCTTCCAAAGGTCGGGATCGACCTGCCCCGCAATGACGCTCACCTGCACCCCGCTACACCGGAGCTTCTGCTTCGTAAATAGGTAAGGTACGCTTTGCGCATATTTATATACCTAGGTGGTACACAAGTCGCAGCGCCTTGCCTAAGGTGTACGAAAGTACAGAGTAAATTACAGGATTAACACTATAATATCGGCATATTCATACTCACAGTGTGGTATATATATTCAATCTCGATATAGATTTATACATTCGGCTTAACCGTGGGCGATAAGTGTGGTGCTTATGTGGTGGCAGGCCTCTCGAAATCGTCTTGCTTTTTATACGTCAATTCTCCAAGCTGCAATTTAGTCCGCCTAGGATATCCGCCTCAGAAATCATCACGGCTAGCTGAAAAACAGTCTCTCCATTGGGTCACGGCGATGGCTTCACGCGTCCTTAAAAGTACATCATCGTAACCCTCCAACAATCTACTTACGACACTACCTTCTCAAGTCATACAATCACCATGTTAGCCCTCCTAATGCCGCGTCTCGCCGGGTCGCGTGCCCTGAGCCGTCCATTCATCCGAACCCTGGCAACGGCCCGCCAGACGAAAGCCGAGACGATACCGTCGTCGCCGATCCGCGTTCTCCGCACCGTCGAGTCCGTCCGAAGATGGCGGAAACCCCAGCTCCTCGACCACAGGATAGTCGGCCTCGTGCCTACCATGGGCGCGTTGCACGAGGGCCACCTGTCCCTGATCCGCAGGGCCGCGAGGGAGAGCCACCACGTCGTCGTCAGCATATACGTGAACCCGGCGCAGTTCGGCGTGAAAGAGGACCTGGCCTCGTACCCGGTGACGTGGGAAACGGACTGCAAGATCCTGGCGGAGCTGGACCGCGAGCTGGCGGACGATGGGGGTAACCTGGGCCGGATCAGCGTCGTGTTTGCGCCGACGACCCCCGAGATGTACCCTTCGGGTTTCCCGGGCCAGGAGGTCGATTCCAAAGGGAGCTTCGTCAGCATAACACCTGTAGGCGAGGTCCTCGAAGGCGCTAGCCGGCCCACTTTCTTCCGCGGCGTGGCTACCGTCTGCATGAAGCTGTTCAACATCGTGCAGCCCGAGAAGGTGTACTTCGGGCAGAAGGACGTGCAGCAGACGGTGGTCATCCGCAAGATGGTCAAGGACTTCATGCTACCCACGGACGTGGTCGTTGGACCCACGAGTAGGGAGCCCGATGGACTGGCCTTGAGCTCCAGGAACGTCTACCTTGGTGAAAGGCGGCGCAAAGTTGCAACAGTGCTGAATAGAGCGCTGAAAGCGGCGGAAGCGCAGTATCATAACGGTGCCCTAGACCGGGAGTCCATCCTGAAGGCGGCCGACGCGGCGACCGTCGACACCCTGAACGAGCAGATGGCGTTACCTCCTGAAAAGAGGGTGAAGTACGAGGTCGACTACATCTCGCTCGCAGATCCTTCTACAATGGAGGAGTTGGACGAAGTTGACCCTAAAGTGGGTGGGATATTGAGTGGTGCGATCAAGATGCTGCCAGTCGAGTCACCACAACCCGGTGAATACTTGGGCCATAGCGGCGGCCCCGCCGTGCGACTCATCGACAACATCATACTAGAACCCTCTCAAAAGGGGACTGCCAGCTAAGAGGCCGCATTGCTGTAATTCCTATGTGCATTATCAACCCTCCAAAACACGCTCTTCCAAGCTGGCGCTTTCGTGCGGCCATCTTGGTATCTCTGGCTAACGCTCTGCGGATTTAATACACCCGCTGGCTAAGTCCCTCACGAGGTCATGGTCTTCATAGAAGCCTGGACGGCCGGTAATACCTAAATCCAAGCGCTGTCAGTCAATTCCTCGCACACTTCCATAACCCCCTTTCTTGCACGGATGCCGTGACGTCCCGTGTACGCTATGAAACAGGTGGCCATTTCAGACCCATGATAGATACAGTTTTGAGCGTCACCAGGAAGGGGTTACCCAATAGTGAACCGGCCGATTCGGGGTCCAGAGGAGAAGCTATATTTGGGTCTCCATATAATGGATAAGCGGGGCTAGTTATGCCATTTGAATGTATAGCTAAGGAATGATTTTTCAATAGTCGTAGAGGCTTTCCCTGGGAACTCCGCTTCAGGGCGTGTCGTCGCAATTTGGAGGGCAGAAGCAGATCCTTCGAAGCTATTAAGAGCTAACCTACAGCCTAATGGACTGTAGCTCCGAGACAAAATACACATCCATAGTGTCAACGCGTGACTAATTCAAGTTGACAGTCAACGTACAAACATTATTACGGTAGCAAATCCTAGGTCAGACATCAACCATCTGACACATCCTTAGCACCTATGAGGCTTTTTGCTGGATGACCTCGCCTGTTCCTGTCCTAAGTTGACCCTTGCTTAGACCACTCCTGCGGTAGATGGAGTTAGGGAAAGCATTTCCTAGAAACACACGATCGAAGCAAGTCAGGGACGGGTCCTTCGTCTAATGTTATCTACCCAAATACTTAGAGTGTTAAGACCGGTACCGGTAGAACCCGCATCAAATTGCATCTTAATAACGCAGAGTTCCTGGATATCCTCTTTTCGACAGGGGTCCCTGTCGTAGATCGGTCTAATCAAAGGATCAGATTAGATTGATCAGATAAGATTAGATTTTTAGCCTTTGCTCAAACCACCTCCACAATCTACCGCCTCTAAGTACTCACCTCTCGCTAGTTCGGGGTCTCGGGCAGAGTAGCCGAGCTGTGACGATGAGGAATTCACCGCTCCTTCGATTCCTCGCAATTGGATGTACAACATGGACAGCCGACGCGGAAGCGTCCCGCCGGGCGCCGCTAGAGGCGCCCTGCTTCGAGGCCTGCCAGTGGACGCTGCGTCCCATCCGGTTCAACGACGGCGCCGGCATGTCGCCTTCGCCGAAAGTCAGGACGTGCGAGAGCCTGCTAGAACTAACTTCCCTATACCTCTGCGCCGCGGTCTACTGCGCGGCCGGGGAGCGGACCGCGGGCCTGGACTATCTCAACGCCACGTGCCAGACCTCCGTGCGGTCCCCTATCCCTCCGTTCGACGACGTGGTCGCGAACCACACGGACGACGATATCGCGCGCGTTCGCAGGCTCCGGCAGGACGAGTGGGAGGACGCGGCGACGTTCGCGGAGCCCGTCATCCCCTCGGACGCGTTCTTCGGCTTGGCTTTTGATACCCTTGTAGGTGCATCCGTCCCGGGAAGCGAGGACGGGAGATTTGGTTGACGATGCTTAGGATTCTTGGTCATACGTGTACAGCCGTCACACTCTCTATGGGTCCGTCCGATGCAAAACTTGAGCACGTTCAAAGATTCTGACATTGGGGCGCAGATCGGCCATGTTTATCTTCTGGGGCGTCGTGATAGCGATCGGGCTTCTCAACCGCGCCGTCGTAGTTTTGGTTCACGCCACGGCCCCAAACCCCCGTGGTTGGCAGTCGATCTCTCTTGGGGAGCCGGGGGAAGATAGCGTCCCGGCTGCCAGCCACGCGCGAAGTCAGAGCCGTCTCTCCGTTTGGCTAAAGCGCCATGTGACGCTTCCTGCGACGTTCGGTTATCGAAACGCGCAGCCCTTCGGATGGTACACGGTCCCTCCGAGGATCCAGAGCGTGACCATACTAGCCTTTACCATCATGAACCTCGTCTTCTGCGTCCACGGCTACCGCGTGTTCCCGGGCAACTTATAGTACGTCCTATACCGGCCCTTGTCTGACCTGCCTGGCTAACAGCAGCCGAGCTTCCCGAAGGTGTTCACCCAATCGTGGCGCTACGTGTCAGACCGGACCGGCATCATCTCGTTCGCCAATTTCCCGCTCATTAGGCTGTTCGGCATGCGCAACAACGTGGTCATGTGGCTGACTGGGTGGGATTTCGCGACCTATAACAACTTCCATCGATGGGTCGCTAGGATTGCTACCGTCGAAGCTGTCGTTCATTCGGTCGGTTATACCGTCCTGGTTTGTGATCGTATGTGCTACCCTTCCCATGGATTCGTGGTGATTCTTACCTGCGATAGGGGCCGGCTGGGATGGCTTTGTTCAGTATTGGCAACTTATGTGGTGGACTACTGGAGAAATAGTAAGGCATCGTTTGCTTATAAGGCCAATGTTAGAACTAACAAGCCGATAGGCAACAATCCTCATGTGCTTATTGCTGCCGTTATCGCTTTACTGGATACGCCGGAACGTCTACGAGGCGTTCCTGATCATACATATAGTATTGTCCGCCATCGTGCTAGCTACTATGTGGGGGTAAGTCTCGGCAAGCAGCCTATGTCATGCCTCGTTAACCCCATCGTAGTCATGTATCCGTTTTCAAGGCACGTTATGACCTCCTCGTATGGGTGTGCTGCTTCATCTGGGCCTTCGACCGCGTGTTGAGGATGTCGCGCACCCTGGCCTTCAACCTTAGGTTTTGGGATACGAAGGCTAAAGCCACATACGACAAGGAGGCCAATATAGTGAGGCTCTCCGTCCCTTGCGGAACTAGTCTCTATCGCCCGGGCCCGGGGACCTTCTATTACCTGCACGTGCTGAACGACGTGCGTTTCTGGGAAAGCCACCCCTTCACAGTGGCCTCGGTTCGTGCTCTCCGCGATTCCGACACGCTAAAGGACGCCTGCCAGGACCGTGAAGTGGTGGAGGAAGAAACAGCCCTCCTCCCGCGCACCACCACCACTGAAGACAGCCCACGACCCGTCTCCGAGCGGGGCGGCCCGCATGGGGCAGTCCCAACAATGAACTTTCTAATCCGGCCCTACGACAGCTCCACGCGGCGCCTAGCGCGAGCCGCCGCCGCCTCGCAGCCGCACCCGGCGTCCCTGCGGGTGATCGTCGAGGGGCCGTACGGCCGCACGAAGCCGCTGCACCGGTTCGAGAGCGTCCTGTTCGTGGCCGGCGGCAGCGGCATCGTCGTGCTGCTGAGCTACCTCGAGGCGCTGGGCGGCTCTGCCGCCTCCCGCACCCGGCGCGTGCGCGTCGTGTGGGCGGTCCGCGAGGCCTCCTTCGCCGCGTCCGTCCTCCGCGAGGACCTGCGCGCCTCCTACGACGGGCTTGACCTGTCCCTCGACGTCTACGTCACGAGGGGCGACGGTGAGGGCGGGGACTCGGGCCGCTTCGCTGAGACCACGAAGCAATTCCGCGTCTCGCGTGGTCGCCCTTACGTGCGCGGCGAGGTCGAAGATGCTATGCGGGAACTCGGGGATCGCGGGAGCCTTGCGGTGGTCGCTTGCGGCCCGGCGAGGATGGCTGATGATGCGAGGAAGGCGGTGGTAGATACGCTGGGCCGAGCAAGCTCGAAGGTAGAGTATTTTGAGGAGAGCTTTAACTGGTGAATGGATGTATTTAGATGGCCTCGACTGCATATATAGATGGGGCCGCGACAGTAGAGCGTTTCCGGGTAGATAGGCTCCCTTCCTTTTCTTATGGCTATACGGGACTTTTTCGTGAGGAACGGCCACTATCGTACCGGCAAGGAGCTGCCTCAGCATTTGGAACCCTGGAGCACTGATGGGTGTGTTTGAAGAAGACCTGATACCGCTGACCGCTAGAAACGTACGGGTATGTCTAAGTACGCATTAGATAGAGGTGCTATGCTACTTGAGAGTGTAGACTTGACTGCATGTAGATACATAAAGAATTGCTTAATAATTTGCGCTGAACTATCCCAGGGTAGTTACCGCTGGTTATGTTATATTCATGGCAATGGCAAAAGCCCCTGGTTGAAAGGTTACCAGTGGGAGAAACCACGGAAACCACAGCAGCTGCGCAGTTACAGGAAACGTCATAGTGCAAGGACCTCTTCAATGCAATGGCGTACTTCGTCTAGTATCGTTGGTCATTGAAGACTTCACATTCTACTCCCGTATACACGGGAAAATCTAGGCATAACGTAAAGACCCGGTATCTCCTACTCGAACACCCTGAGTGCGCTTCGCTATACGTGCAACCAGCCCGCATACTGCCCCAGCCCTTCCGCCCTCACGCCCTCCATCTCGCCCTTGACGTCCAGCATCCTCACGACGCCGCCCTTCTCCCTGCTCCAGGCCTCCAGGAACTCCTTGACGCGCCGCTCCGTACCCACGTCGTCCCGCATCAGGAGCGCCAGGGCGTCGAACCCGCCCGCGCCGGGCACCACGCCGTTGTACACGCCGTCGACGCCCGCCAGCGCGTCCAGCAGCGCCGTCTGGCTCTCGGGCTCGATGGGCACGCCGCTCTCGGCGCCCATGGCGCGGACGAGCTCGCGCGCGCGCGCGACGGCGCCCGCGATCTCCCCGGTCCTGCCGTCCCGGAGCACGGCGCCCAGCGCCTCGTTCGCCGCCTGCAGGTCGTCCCAGAGCCTCTTCGAGCCCTCGGGCGCCGCGGCCCGCCACTTGAGCACCTGCTTCACCATGCCGACGGTCTGGGAGCCGCAGTCGACGTCGCACATGCGCAGGGCGACGCCGGGGGGCACGCTGACGCCGTCGGCGCGGGCCTCGGCGTCCCAGGGGCCAGACTCGACGCACGCCGCGAGCGCGGGCGCGAACCCGGGCGCGCCCGGCTCCGGCAGGTCCCGCAGGACCGAGGGCGAGAACCGCCGGTACCGGATGCTGCCGTAGACGGCGGCGGCGACGTCGAAGCCGGAGCCGACCTTGCCCTGGGCGGCGCAGTGGGCGGCCTGGGCGAGGTTGTGCAGCGTGCGCCGCCCCGCCTCGCTGCGCAGGTCGAAGGAGGAGGCGCCCAGGTAGTGCGACAGCAGCGCCGCCGTGAGCGCCGTCACGAGCGCCGCCGACGAGCCGAGCCCCGTCTTGTGCGCGCCCCGTAGCGTCGACGGGAACTTGGCGTACCGCGTCGGATTCTTCTCCGTCAGCGGCGGCGGCGGCGAGCCCGACGACGACGAGTGCGGCTGTGAGTAGTAGTCGTTGTCGGCGAGCACCGTCAGCCGCGCCGGGTCGAAGGTGTGCGCCGGCAGCGTCGGCGTCTTGCCGGCGATGTAGGTCAACGCGTAGATCAGCGTCGTCTCCACGAAGGGGTTGGGGTTGATCCGGTCGCCGCTATTCGAGGGAGGAGCAGATTAGTCCTATTACGTACGCAGCTTTCAGGCCTCATTTTTAACATAGCTAGGGTCACGTTGCAATCATTACAACCATTTGCATGACGATCAGAAGCAGCCATCCGCCGTGAAAAAAGAGTGTTAAGAGATTACACCGCATAATTACGTGGTTCCCATACTCGTCCATGCAAAGTGTTCACCCGAGAGAAATTCCATGATGACAGAAGAACGGGATTTTTTTTAAAAACTCACACTTGCAATTGGGTGACCTTGATGCCGCCGTCCTCCGGGGCGAGATGGTATCCGTACCGCCACTCGGCATCGAGGAACTGCGGGCTGTTGACGACGATCTCGCTGAGTTGGACGCCCGGACTGGTCGGGATCTCCTGCGCGATGACGCTGATGCGCGCGCTGAGGCCGAACACGAGGCCCGTGTACTCGCGGTCCAGCACCAGGTACCCGCCCGCCAGCAGCACCTTGCCCGGTGCGGAGACGGCGGTGGTGGTGCCTGGCATTGGACGACGACGATTCGTACCGTAAGGGATTACCTGAGCGGCCCGGATCTCTCACCGGATCGGCGATCTAGCGTGTCCTTTAAGCAATTTTAGTCCCTGTTGCGGTCGTCGTCGATCGCCGATATGACCAGTCAGATTCTGACGTTCTTCCCGTGATGTTTCCGGAAGGCTGCGTACTTATTACCGACTATCGCACGTTGCGCGATATTGGAAAAGGAAGGACGAAGAGCAAGTTCCGCCCCGAAGCTGGCGCTTTTTTGCGGGGAGATTTCAGCACCCGGAATAGCGCCCAAGTGGAGTCGCTCTCCGGTCCCAGGCGCCCAGTAAGCATTTATTGGTGGTCAGCTCGCATAGGACTGAAGGTCTAGGACTTTTCGTGCTCAGGACGTTGGGGGATCATGGCGGAATCTATGGTTTAGTCTAGCGTTCCATTTCTGTTCTACCTTCTTATCCATTCATTAAATGGCATTGCTCCTGGACTGTGGTCTTTGCTTGGCGGTTGAGCCTTGAAGTTTGCTAATATGAGTTCATTGTTCCATTCGTAATCAACGAATTGCGTTTTGCTTCCCGTTAAGATTTGTCATGTATTTTTGAAGGGAGACGCCAGCTCGGTGAACTCTCCGTAGTTTAGGTTCATGTAGAAGCCGTGAGCCAGTAACAGACTTCGTGCCCGGTGCCACGGCCCACGGCGAGGAGGTAATTGGATAGTACTTGTGCGATAGTATTCGGGTATTGCAGCGGTTCTCTTGACATGTGACCGTGAATTGCAATAACCACATCGAGCCAGAAATACGCACCCGAAAACACCATCTGGCTGCTCCACTCGTTGAAGCAAGCTGCTGCTATTCCGCAGTTTCTTCCACTGGTGACCTTCCAACCAGGTGGTTCCGTCATCGCCAGAAATTAGGGGCCTCTTAGACTTTAAAGTAAACAAACGTTGCACGCCAAACTTACGGCACGGATAGGGCAACACTAGGCAGGCAACATCTCATCAAGCAATATTGATGCAGTGACCCTGCTTCGCTTAGGCTGGGGTCTGTGCATGACGACATAAAATATCAAGTGCATCGTGAGGGAAAAGGGCTCGCCCTGCCCATAGCAAAGGGGGGAGCACAAGCAGCCGAGGGTTACCGAGAGGAAATTCCAAGGCGTAGCATATCTGTAGAAGTTCATGTGTACCCGCGCCTATAGTCGAAACCACAGTGCACCAAGCATTTATACCGCACGTAGACCACAGAGTACATAGTCTAGGGATAAGCCTCATTAGGATTACTAGGGCCAATGGGGAATTATGCGAGATCGGTCATTGTAGTCCTACGCAATGCTTTATTACCATTACATCGTATGCTCTATTCCTTTTGGTAGCTAGTATAGCCTCCTTAACCAAGCAAGAGCCGCTTCCCATTAGCTTGCTCTCCCCTTTGAGCCTCATGACCATTCTGTGCTCTTCCCAATGGACGAGGTGGGTGGAGTAGACATACATCTATGCATATGTAGGAACGAAGCGTCGCCTGACCAAGCAAGCTAGGCTCTGTAGAAAACAGTCCGCTAAGTTAGTTCGTTCGGTAGATTTTGTTGCCATCTGATGGGTGTTGATAAGGACACGCGCCCTATTTCTACTAGAGTTGACACCATCCTCCGATCCTCGCGTCCTCTCGTCGTCCTACTGTCCCCTCTGCCGGACTTCCCCGGGATGATTTATCACTGTTCGTGTTCTGCTGCTTAGTTTCGGTGGTCTCCGGCGCGGTCCTAGGGTCCAGGTCTCGGTGCCAACGCCGGCGTAGACCATCTCCGACCCGCCCGCGACATAACCCGCCCATCCTAGCACCGACACGTCCAGCGTGTGCCGCCGTTCGCTTCTCCGCAGACCCTCCTGCTCCACGTGTCGGGCAGGCACCATCTCTAACCGACGCCCGGGCCGCCGACTTTCTCGCTCGGGAGGACCCTGTGCTGCCGCTGCTGGGAAACGGCCTGCCTGGGGTCTGGTTGGTCGACGTCGTCGACACGAACGACGATGGGAGGTTCCGGCTCCACGCCGGCGCAGCTCGCCTTGCGCCGGAGCCCGTCGGCCTTGAGGCGGCGGGCGCGCTGATAGGCGCGCTCGAGCTCGTACTCGACGGCGCAACGGGCGACGAGGGCGCCGACGGCGGGCCAGACGCTGCGCTCGCCGCGCAGGATCCAGTGGTCGAGGGTGTCGCGGGTCGGGATCTCGAGCAGGCGGGCGAAGTCGGCGGGCCCGAGGTCCGGGACGAGCGTGGTGACGGCCCCCGCGGGCACCTCCTCGTCGACGAGGAAGCGGCGGATGCCAGGCGGCAGCAGGCCGAGGGTGTCGAGCTGGCGCAGGCGGTGGCGCAGCTCGAGCCCTACGACGCGGAACAGGTGGCCAGCGAGGTGCTCGCCGTGAGCGCCTCCGCCGAGGGATGCTGCCGGCGACGGGCCATGCATGTCCGATTGCAGAAACGGGATCAGATACGGCCGTGCCTGGCTCACGATGAAGTGGTTCACGTTGAAGAGCTGCGCGATGCGCGTCAGCGGCAGCTTGCGGTCCTTCTCTGACGCGTGTGTCCACGGGCGGAACGCGTTCGCCGGCGCCCAGGGCACGATCCTGCCGTGGACATCTTTGCAGAGCACCGGCGTCTGCCTACTTCCGTATAGCGACAGGCTCGAGGTGTTCGATGCTACCGCTGCCGTCCAGATGAGCTGTGCGGTTGTCAGCAGGCCTGGTCAACGGGCATTCAACCCGAGTCTGGACGAATGGCGGATACTCACAACATTGGGGGCGGTGATGTAATTCAATAGGGTAGGAACCCCTTCCTGACCTCCTGTAGCCACTGTAATGTTAAGAATTCTCTTGCTTCTCTTGTAAGCCTCCTCGAACGTCAGATCTCCGACGTTGGCCTTGACGCATTCCTCGAGAACCTTGACGTCGAGGAAGTAACCCTCCCGCCAGAACCTCTTGACCCTCCGGACTAAGGTTTCCAACCCAGTGCCGGAGGACCACGTGCCCTTCTGGCCGTTGTGCACCTCTTGGTCATGGGCTTCGAAGGCAGACAGGTCAATGCCGTCGCCTTTCAGAACGTTCGGGAGCTCGTCCTCCGTGTGGATCGAAACGAGACTCGCAATCAGCGCGCCCGTAGCCGTGCCGGTAATGATCCGCGGCAGGAGACCCCGGAGGAACAACGCTTTAATGACACCAAGGTGGCACGCCCCGAAGATGCTCCCGCCCTGCAACACGAGCGTGCTCCGCCCGAACGCCTGCCGGGAGTCGTGCAGGAAATCAAGTTTGCGCTGCGTCGACAGCGTGTTGTAGACGTGCTGCGTGTAGACGTCGTACGACGGCGCGGCCGTACAGGCGTCGATGTCCTCGATGGCCCCGGCCACCTGCGCGATGTACTCCTCGATCAGATATTTGGTGCCCGCGAACGCGCGGTTGTAGAGCTTCGGCGCCGCGATGTTGCCCAGGTTCCGCACCAGCCCCGAGCGGACCAGGTCGAGCAGGGATCCGATGTCCTGGGTCGCGCGCGCGGCCAGGATGGAGTTTAGGCGCTCGTTGATGAGCATCCAGTCGTAGGAGTGTGAGGAAGGGTCGTTGCGCCTGTGTCGCGATGCAACTCGTCAGCACTACGATCATTTCTTACATTGCACAAAATGGGCCTGGAAGCCTAGCAATGGGAGAGGGGTTGTAGAGGGGGCCGTATACCATAAGTTCAACGCATGGAGGTTGTCCAGCTGCAAGGCCGCGTGCTGCCAGTCCTCATAGGTTTCGGCATTGCGTAGCGCATCGAGCCATTCATCCACGGAACTCTTCCTCGTCCATCGTACTATGAGTTTCTGGAATAACGAGACGGAAAAGCGTAAGCTGCCGATTATTCATCCATGAAATACTGGAGAAGGGGTCAAGTCGTCAACGACTCGGGCGCTCACTCACTCACCTTATACCAGAAACAGAAGACGTCTAGAAACACTGAGCGTATAGCCACAAGAACTCCAGTCACTGACTGCATATCGACGCTGAAACAGGAGGGGACGACAATTGGAACGTCCGCTGGTTCGGGACCATTGCGGCCGGCGTTAACTATAGGGATGAAGCTGAAGCTCCCATATTTCGGTTGGGAATTTTGAAGTTGCCGAACGGGCAAGACGCGCCCCATGTGAATGTCTCACCCAGCGTACATGCAGCCGAAAGCTTGGCATACAAGTTGGGGGTACCAGGTACAAGTAACTTCGTACATGTACTGTAGTAACGTAGAGATTCTAACGGAAAGCCAACGTTAACAAGAGTTTAGTTAACGGGCGGTCTCGGCGTTGACGGTAACGTAATTCTTCCGTTCCTTCGAAGCATTATACATAACTCTGCAATCTCCTCATTTTACAGTATCAAATGCGGTCGATAACAAGGACGGCTTGGGAGAGATAACTCGCCTGTCGCTTTATTTAATAAGAATACGTCTCTCAGCTTGTAATATGTACCTGCTGACCACGATAGCCTCGGATATTATACAAATTGACACGTGGCCATGAGGGAATGTGCGTAAGGCGATAACCCTTATTCATCATCGTCTTCGTCGATAATGTGGCGCCTCCGAGCCCTCGACGGCTCAGGAGCACGCGCATCAAGATCGTCCAGATCGGCGTCAGCGTCAGCGTCAGCGTCAGCATCCGCGTCTTCGTCGTCGTCTTCCGGCTCGGCTGTTTTCTGTCGCTTCTTCTTTCGAGGCGCCTCCTCCTCCTCATCGTCATCTAGAACGTCTTCCTCATCCTCATCGTCTTCAACACCGCTCACCTGCTCATCATCACTAGGCGCAATGAAATCATCTTCCCGGTCGTATTCATCTTGTCGGTAGCGGCTACCCGAGGGAAGATCGTCATCCGAATCATACTCCGGTCTCCGCTTCTTGGGACGTGACGGACCAGGCGCGCCTCTCTTTCGACGGCCTCCAGCGCCTTTACGGCCACCTTCGAGGTCGCCGATCGAAAGCCCACCACTCCTGTAGCCACCTGAGCGGGCATCCAGCCGCGCCGCTGCCGTCTCCAGCCGTCTCTGGGCTCTCATCCGCTCCTTCTCGGCCAGTTCAGCCTCTCTCTTCTGGAGTTCGGGGTCTTTCGTAGCCATGATGATCATGTCCCCCTCGCTGGCTCTCTTTCCGCGGGCCACCGCCGCCATGGCGCTTGCGAAGTGGGCAAGAGCCTCGTCCTGCATGTTCTTGCTCGCAATCACCGTGTATTGCTCGGTTACATGGCCAACAGTCATGAGGAGGTTGCTGGTAAGATGGGCAGCGGCGGCATAGTAGTGGGCATCCTCGCGTTCCTCGTACCGTTTGTCCGGCGCCGGCGCCATGGACTTCTTCTGTATCTCGTAATGGTCGCCGCCGACTGACATGGTGATTGATCCATCGCTCCATCTGTAGAGAAGAGTATTGCTCTTTAGCTCGCCGGTCTGAGGATCTCTCTGGTATCGAATGACGGCCTTGGGATTATCGGACTGGACATTCGCCTTGTCCCATTCTGTGGGCTCGAACGTGTCGGGCTTGTATTCCTCGGCTTGCCATTTGAGAAACTTTGGGACTCTCATAGATTGAAGCTAGGCGCATCCGCTGGTGTTAGTCAACATGTCGGACCCAGCAACGACGAGGATAGGTCTCACCGAGCCATCCTTGATTTTCGGGGTTCTATGTCGGTACATAGGGACGCTCATAATGTTAATCTGTTTCTCGATAACCTGGCCATTCTCTTCTTCGTCCACGTCATCCGGGCCTTGACCATCTTGCCTGCCCTGACCGTCTCCATCATGATCTGATGCTAGCTCCCGGTCGCTAAGGACGCGCTCTTGATCGGATTGCGCGTCACCAAAGAGATCATCACCTCCCTCATCGGGCAGATCGATAGGATCCTCGGAGTCCGACATGGTAAATATCTGATGATATCGGATTCCCGAGAGGAAGTAGTCGAGAGGGAAGCGTTTCTAGAATGAAGGAGGAAGCCGCTCTGTGTCAATGGCGAAGAAACTGTTGAATATTGAGGAGAATATTTAGTCGCGGTTTAGAGAACTCCTACGCACAGAGAGAGGTATGTTCAATTGAAAGGGAAGCTTCGTCGCTGATACCAGCCGCGTCGCGCACAGATCACACTAGACATGACCATACCTGCCAACTGTAGGTACATACTCTCTCCAGCAATCAGAGAATGGCCAGCGCTCCAATTCAACCTCCAGTGTCTTATCGATACGGTTAGCGGGTTTTAGAAACAACGCCAAGAATAAGTTAACCTTGTAGGTCCCTAGCTGAAGCCGAAGCCTTCTAGTTCCAACTCCTAAAGAGGGGTGGCATTTATTTGGAGGATAAACTTCCTATTACAAGAATCACAACACTTCACCCCTTTCTGTCGTGGCGACGCTTCACGTATACGATCATTCGGATTTTTTCTTCGGTGTCTGGCCAGTGGAGGTACCAGCTACGACTTCCAGCCGAGCGTACAAAGACCAGAATCGAAACACGAGTTTTCCCGGTTCCTCTACAGCCTCTGAGTACCGGGTGAAAAAAGCGTTGTGGCGGCTGGGTTTTGCCTGCTGTGCATTTGTGGTCGTCCTGTCTCTCGGCATTCTCTCTCAAGTCATCCCTCACACGACAATGTCCAACCTATTCTCTGGAATGTAAGTTAACAATGATTTTATCTGAACGTTTCGCTATGCCCTTATGCAAGGAAGATACCGAAGGATCCTTGTTCTTCTTTAGCACGGCCCGATCCAGTACCCTTTAAGTTCGCGTCCGCCGACTGCCTCGGTCGTTATGGACGATGAAACTTAAGATGAGTGAGTCGAGGTATACAGTGTTAGTGGTCTCAGTGCTGCTAGCTCTTGGTACCTAAATGTGGGGTCTCCCGCTCAATTAGGGGCACTTCCGCCAACTCACACGAGATGCAAAGTCCAGGCAGATGCATGAAACGTGCATCGACTACAGCTAGGACACGACCGTACCATCGGCACCACCTTCACCTATTCAAGCATCGTGCCCATGTCAAAAACCGCTAGCTTCATATGGCTCTCGACTAATACCGCCGGGTTAAGTTGTAATAGCGTGACCCGGGGTAGGATGTTGACCTCCGGCTTTGGCACTTTTAACCGTCAAGCCTCGAGAACATCTCGTTAAAGCAAAAGCACCTTGAAGTTGCTAGTGCACCATCACTCCTTTTTCTGCCCTGAGACTTCACATGATGGCCTCCACCTCCTGAATACCTGGGACACCTAGGTAGTTCCTCCCTCTCGACGTCATCCAGGCCCTATGGCATCGTTGCAATAAGGAAGCCTATTTAGTCCCCTAAAATATCGCTGTTCCAGACCGCCAATGGAGAATCCCCTCCCACGGGACAATCAATTCTTTGTGGTTTGACCGCCAGCCCACTCCAACTTCAGGCCCCTTGGATATATTATCACAACTTCATCCAACACCTGCCAGTTTTTTCCATACATTAGGACCGAGGTGGCTCCTCGTGGGTTTTCATCCCGATCTTATAACCCTGCGCGCCAATACATTTTCTGATTGTTACTTCCAAAGAAGCCTCAAGACTTTGCGTTATACTAACTGCTCCACAGAAACGCACGGCTCCGAGGAGGGTCAAACAAGAGCTCAGGTCAGAATAAGAGCCCCGTTACGACCAGTACTGGTCAACCCAACTCTCCCACCACTCTTTCCCCCCAGGGAAGCCAGTCGCAAACCAGTCTCGCACCAAAGATACCCCCTCTTTCCAGCTCACCATCGTTAGCCCAGAACATCGGAATGGATGAATCTAACGGCGGCTCGGGGTCTAATGGCGGTGATGACCCGCTCAGCGCTTACCACCTGCCACGGCCACTACCTCTCTGGCTTAATGCGTCATATGCCAAGCATATCGTCAAAGGCAACTTCATGACGCTGAGCGCAAGACCCAAGACGGTGGAGCCAGCAGAGTGGCTTGCGCACCAAGGTAATTCGATGGCTATTCTCCACGCCCATGTGGCTTATGCTGACTCTCCAAAGTGGTCGAGCACTATCGAAACCTGTGGAACTTCGTGAGAGTAGTCCATGAGAAGGAAGAGGACGGCAAGACAATCTGCAACCCGGGAACTTGCCCCCGGATGTCTGCTGGCGCGTGAGTATACCCTCTGGATTTAGGCGGGCATACATTAACCGACATAGAAACCATTCGTTTACGTGGCTCAACAGCAAGCGTGAGCCTGTCGAGCTGCCAGCGTACGAGTACATCACGCTCATGCAGCGTTGGATCTCGGGTAAGATCGACGACACCAGCATCTTCCCCACTGATGCAAACGGCGTCTCGTATTCCCACAATCCTTCGGTCACCAACTCGCCGTTATCGCAACTTACGAACCCCGGCGAGAAGGACTGGGTTGGCAAGCGTAGTGGCTTCCCCGAGAACTTCATCGAGGTCTGCCAGACCATCTTTCGCCAGATGTTCCGCGTCTATGCTCACCTATACTGGGCTCACTTCATCGAACCGTTCTACCACCTAAATCTCGAGAAACAGCTGAACAGCTGTTTCAGCCACTTTATCCTGACAGCGTGTGCGTTGGACATGCTCAAGCCGCAGGAGTTGGAGCCTATGCAGCCGCTCATCGATCTGTGGGCTGCCAACGGCACTTTCCCTCCGGGATCGAAAGCCTACGACTACGCGAATCAGCGTGCCGGAGAGCGATTAATGCAGTTGGCTAATGTTACTGCGTGAGCAATCTTTGCTGTGGGCATTCTGGGGATTTTGCAGGACAAGTATCGCTGTCTGGTCGATGTCCGAGATAAAACGATATATCGACGGTATTTCAGTACCGCCACATGATAGCTCCCTGCTCTCCAACTACCTAACCTAGGAGCCACCACGACCACGAATTTTAGTCGCAGGCATGACGATATACTGCGACCCCATCACCACGCCCTCCCTGGACTATGGAAAACGATTTGGGCATCGGCCCACAGTCGCAGTCGCCCCTTCAACCGGGCGTGGTATCCTGGAGGCTCAGAGCATAGAGAGAGCGGGTGGGCGATATCAGCACGTTCGTATGAAACGACGTCTGACTACGTTGAGATGAACACGAATAGTGAGGAGCAACTTCATAGCATATATCAGGAAGCGGCAACACATGCATTAAGAACAATAGATTCTAGATAACCTCCCCAAGGTCTTTTGCAAGGGTGTCGTGGCATCTACTCACTCTATGCTGCTGCAGGAACCAACCCGTAGGAGTAGTTTGCTTAAGGCCAGCGAGTGCACGTTACCATCGGAAACTCAGCATCGGAACAGTTGCGGTGCATATATCCCAAAACCTGAGACGCGCGGCCATCGTGCCGGCCTGCGTGTGTCTATGTGTGCCTAGGACCAGACGCAGGTAGCTGCTGCCGCTGCCCCGCGTCGCGGAATCCGTCTTAGCATTTCCCGTCTCGCGAGCTTGCGTGGGGGAAATCGCGAACCGATTCGAGAGGGGCGCGCCGCCTCGCTCCGACTCTCGCGGTATGGCATATCTGGGTACTTCGCGAAAAGGATCCCGGTGGTTAAGAGTCGTGGCCAGGAACCCCCAGATGACCTATATGCTTGCTGGCTTACGGCCCAAGGGGCAATGGGCTTGTATGCTACCTTCAATGGTCCTACCTAGCACCCGTGGCCTTCGAACCTTGGCATCTCCTGAACGCGGCTGGTCATGAGAAGACTGTCTCCTCGCAAGTCTGATGTACCTGAATTACTCTAGTTGGAAGAGTCTGGGATTCAAGAGGGTTGTTCATGGCTACACAAGAGGGGTCTCAAAAGTGTCCTGATGTTGCTTTGGTCAGTTCTAACTGTTTGTTTCGTGTTCTGATTCTCTTTCTAAAGCATTATCTAGCTAATGACGGACCGTTCTAGTGGATATATCATCCAATGACTTCGACGTGACCTTAAACATCTCCAACCGACGCCCACGCGCTCAGGTAACGGGCTCTCCTGAAGTGCGGGTGAGGCCTTACAGAGCAGGACTGCAACTGGCCTCTCTTTGTATGTACTCCCACAAATGAAACATGCCTCGCTGCTTACTAACCTCGAGTCCGACAATACATAGCCACGGAGCTGCGTGGCAATTCCACACGAACTCCAGCTATTTGTCCCAGTGTATGACGAGAACGTCTGTCCGCACTGGACGGAGCGTCGGGAATTGGCACAAATCCGTTAGGCTGCCACGTGTCGGCCATCACGTTAACATCGCTTGTCACCATTGCATGCACGCCAGTTTTCATCCTGCTGGTTTTGGGTATCCTGTGGGGAGCTAAGTCATGGTGCACAATGGGGGGGCGACCCGGGTGCTGGATGCTTCGGAGGTACGATTGGAGAGCTTGGCTAGTGAGCTGGCGGACATTTCGCATCCGGCTGGTAAGCAGACGTGATGGCAAGGTCGAGAGCCAGTAGCAGCGGGCGTCAACTGCTACTGCCGTCCTGATTAAGCAGGTGCGAAAGAGGCATAAAGCATATACGACATATCGTTGTTCAACCAGAGCTGACCGGGGGAATGATGGCGACTTCATCGCCTTCCTTGATCACGCTCTGATCGGATCCATCATCGGATTCGGGAATTTCAACGTAATCGAGGTTGACAGTCACGAGACACGAAGAGAGAAGCTGGTCTTTGATACCCTTGTACCTCTCCTCCAGTGCGTCAAACAGCTTGCGTAAGGGGAGAGGAGCCGGTAAGGTCTCGAATTCTTTAGACGTGAAGGAGCCCGCACTTGCGAAGTAGAGAATGTTGAAGTGACCTTTCGGTGGCTTGGGAATCGCACCCATGGTGATTTGTAGGAGGTATGAGGTTTTATGTAAGCACTGAGAAAATACATGTTAGCGATGAAGCTCGAAAGAGAACATGCATCATAATAGGGAATTGTTGGTTGCTGAGTCAGAGATCTTGGTGATAATAGTAGTACATCAATGATGTTCAGGTAATACATGCTTTTAAATGCATCATTCAACGAGACCGGGAGCGCGGAGTGGGAACAGATAACTTACCAGGAAGATGTGTGAAGAAACTTTTGTTCTTTAATAGGTTTGCTTGTTGAGGAATAAGCATAGGAAGTCTTGAGAGAACAGCTTGCCTGAAATATTTGGAGAATTGGGGGAAAAGACAAACTAACTGGCTGGCCCACAAAAGTTCATGTGGCCTGTGCTTTTCCTGGTAATTTGCTAAAAATGTTTGTGTGTATCGCGCTGATAAGCGAAGCCGGGTCATCGTGGGGGAACATTTGCAGATATCCCCAACGCTCGACAGGGTGAACAGCCGGATAAAGAATGCAGGAAATAGTCATGTAAAAGGCGAGACGAGGGCACGCAGTATGGAATGGTGGGGAAGCAGCTTGTTTAGGGGTCTTTATTCATATCCGTAATGTGAAATGAAATTCCTGCCCGCTGTCCATCAACTCCCATGACAGTTTGAGACCTCGAGGATAACTATAACTGCCAAATGACGATGACCCTTCCGAATTTTTGAAGTAGCCCGATCCTAGAGACGAGAATCTCGCGTGCATTTCCCAACCATTGCTCCCCCCGGCTGACTCCCCTCTTATCGCAGTCTCCGGGCCTCTCTCTCGGACTCGAGTAGGCAGAGGATGTCGTCCTCGCGGACTAAACATTTTGCATGTTAGTACTTATGGGTCGCATGGGTGCAGGAGCGCCGGCCGAATCGTACCTGGTCCCTTGACGTTGCGGATAATGCTTCGGGTCTGGTCGTCCATGAACTCGACACGGACCTGGGTGACACCACCACGAGAACCTATTTGATGAACCGTCAGTTCTCGCCCGCGTGGAGAGGCAGCCGAATGCCATTAGAGGATCATCGTACCGGTTCGTCCCAGAACTCGGGTAACTCTGACGAGCTTGACGGGCTGCTTAGCGGAATCCATGTTGGCGATCTGGTGGATTGATCAGGTTTGGTGTTTTCCGTGAGAACTTGCGTGGGTAGGTTTTTGTTGCTTTGTAGGGGGAATTGAAAGTTGCGAAAGTTGTGATAATTTCCGTCGGCTGCTGTCAGCTGAGGACGCTAGAGAGGTCCCTTCGAAATTTAACCCAGCGCAGACCGAGGCTTAAACTGAATCCGGCCAATCACAACGCGCATTCTTTCAAAAGGTACATTACGGAGGTACCTGTGATATAAAAGCGGATTCAGTGTCATACCAACTGGATCTCGAGTTGTCGATTGGTCTGCTTGTCTGTTTGTTCGAGGTAGGCTTTGCACACCTTGTAATCAAGTCTCGGATTTTCTATGTTAGGGTATCATACGCAAAATAAGCTGCAAGCGATGCACTTCCGATGCGGTCTTACAGCTACGACAATTTGGTGATCTTAGCCTCCAGGTCCTTCACCCATCCGTCAACGACTTCCATGTTAGTCTTCATAGCCGTCTCCCCTTCACCCATAGCGGCCTCTATCTTTTCCAAGCCCTCTCGCCATAGCTTAATATCTGAGGCCATCTCGCTCTGTGATCTTTCGATGCGTTCAAGAGTCTCGCTTGCCGTTGCGGCATCAGCGTGAATAGCCCTCAGCGAGCGAAGTCTATCCAGGAGCGGGGGAAGCAGGGGTGTCATGGACTCGATGGTAGGAAGCGTGCCATAAAGCGCATTGATCTTGGCCGTTTGCTCCGTGTCATCTGCTTCGACAGGAACAGTACCGCCCTGGGATGCTAAAGCATCTTGGGCAGCTTTGGCAGCCTTTCTCGATTTTTCCAACTGGTCAGCCTCCTGCGTCAAAGTCCTCACGCGGCGGCTGATACTGTCGAGGGATGATGTGGACGCCTCTGACAATGTTAAAATTTGCTTTTGGAGCGTGTCAAGAGTGGGCATAATGGCCCGGGGGAGGCCGTTGCTCTCTAGCTCAGGCAGAGCAGAAGATGTGATGCCGATTGCCTGTTCCAGCATAACAAGTCGTCGGTCGAAATCAGCGGCTTTGGCCAGCGCATGGCTCTGTTCGTAGCTCGGGGCATATGTGACGGTATATGTTGCTCCGCTCGGCTGAAAGGTGGATTCTTCGGCTGTTTCCTCCTTCGAATCCTTTGCTGCTCTTTCCGCCCGCGTCGTGTTTGGTACTCCTCCTTCTGGCTTTGTCGATAACTCGTCCAATGCTCGACTCAAGGAAACGAGACCTGTATCTTGCGGGGTAGCCTCTTGCGCCTCGGCATTCCGTTTGCAATATTCCTCCTTTGCTTCCTCGATTTCGCGCTTCAGTCGTGCAATTTTCTTTTCTAGGCTTTCGCCATCCTCCTCATCACTCAAATCTCCGATCTCGGTACCATCTTCAAGTCCTCGTTGTCTGCGACTCGACGTTTTGTAAGACTTGCGCTTTCCGTCCAGCCGGTCTGAGAAGTCCACGTCCCGCGCGTCGACTTGTGAGGGTAGAAACCTAGATCGGGCTTGATCTATACGAAGTCTCGAGCGGGAAATTCCATCGGCATCCTCGTCGTCGTCTTCGCCGAATTCGTTGTCCGAATACGGTTGGTCCACTGTAGTCTATATGATGTTAACATCGGGATTGACGAAGGAGCAGAGAATTGCGAAGGACCCTACCGGGATTGTCGAGGTGTCATCTGTTAGCTCAGGTGTTTCGTAGATGTCTGGTGCTGAATCCTGAGCTGTCTGTTAGCTGGTGTGAAGTTGCGCAAAGAGAAGATGCGGGAATGAGCAATGCGTACCAAGTCTGGCAGATTCGCATATTTCCGGTTCAAGGTCATCTTGACAATCGACTCGATGATTTTTTTCGCGTTCGAGGTGTTTACAGTCGGTGGTATTGTGCCAGCAATGGTCAGCTAGTTATTTGGAAGTAACGAATGCTAAGTTTATGGTCCCGGAGTTGAGCTCAAAACTGCAAACGCGACGCTGTTGGGAACACTGCTAGTCTGTAAGTTACTTACCCGGTACCTCAGCGACCCCTGTTCCCACAGGATCTGTGTTGTACCGTGTATGTACCGTACAGCGCGTATATGTGGCTGATCCGTGGTGGTAGCTACCTGACAGGTGTCTGGGACTGCCGGGGTACGTCAGTGCCGACTCGAAACTTGAGCAGTTCTCGACGCGTCTCAGCTTAGCCGGATACCGCGTATAGCATCTCTTCGAAGATGGCAACTTGTGCCTAATTCGCTCGCGACTGTATCCTCTGACTTATTGGCGCCCAACAAGCGGCTTCTTTAAAGACTGCATCATCGACTAAAAACTATCCGTGAAACCATCACTCTCTCGACGTGTTGCAGCTTGAAGGTCAGCAGACGCCCTCGTCGCTCATTCGCAGGGTCCGCATACCAGCCTTAAGCGCTCTTGAGGTTTTGTTGATTACGCCGTCAAGCTATATCTGCGTACACTAGCGACTAAGGCATGACCGTGTCTGTATGAACTGCGAGGCAGCTTAATTCCTCAGGGGTTCCCATGAGAGTAGCTGGGCACACCGATGGAAGAGACGCCTCGTAGCCCCATCAGTGCACTACACAGGCGGGTTGGTCTGAGCAAACGTTATCGGCCACAACGGCTTCTTCAACATATCGGCGGCAGACCCACTCAGGGATACGAGCCTCCAAAACTTTCGAGGCCGTTAGCCTCATTAAAAATGAACAGGGATACAAAGCTTGAGGAGGACGACGACTTCATAAACGCACCACCTGAGAGTAGTGACGATGAAGATATAAAACTGCCTGCAGCAGGACCTGGCCAGGACTTATTATCGGACTCAGACGATGAACCTCCCCGAGGAGATATAAGACCCACCCAATTTGGCAAGGAAAACCTACCGCCTTCCTCTCAAGCTAGCAATACGCGCAAGAGCACGCGGGGAATCAACAAATCATCAGAGAAGAGCAGGACCCCTGCGACTAGCTCCCAGGTAGAAGGTTCTTCCAGTTGCAATGGCTCGAAAAGGTCACGCGAAGAGGGTGCGTCAGAGTCTTCCAGTCACTTCGTAGACGACTATGGCTTCCTCAAGCGGCACGACAAGAAACCTAAGATACGGGCACCTGGGAAACACTCTGCCAAGCTTCAGGGTTATGGGAAATCTTCACAGAAGTCCTCCCAACAATCGCCACCAGGTTCTTCCGCTCCTCAGAGAGATGGTCAGTTAAAGTGTCCCATATTTTATTGTTACATACTCTAAATCGACAGGTACAGCGACTCCAACAAGAGGAATCAAGATCTATGGTGCTAGTGAGAGCCCAGAAAAGCAACCTACGCCGTCGAAATCCACTCTCAGAATACCCTCCTCTTTAGACTCAAGCCCTAACGGAACACCCCGGAAACCCAGGCTTCGACTGCACAGCATCACATCTGACGACTCGCCGCAAAAGGGCCGAATTAAGTTGTTTGACTCCGATGGGCCGGGGCTCAGGTCTGAGGCAACTTCGCCTGATCAGCAGACAGCTAGACCAGGAAGATCTACGCGGTCCCAAGCAAGGGCAAAGACTAATGTACTCGAGAGCTCCCCTGGCGACAGCTTTGAGGCGTTCTCTCAGAAGCCGGTTTTCAAGTTACCAGGTGACATAGATGATCTAGATAGTCCGATTGACGATGATGGCAAGGTCATCATTGGTTCGGAACCAGGCTTGGACAACGACAATGAAGATGATACAAGCCTTCTAGCCACCCAAAAGCCTAAAGAAGCAAGGTGCCCTATGTGTCACGAACCAGTGGATCCGGAGCTCCTAGAAAAACACTCGGATCGTGGCAGGATGAATATCAGAAAGCAGACGGCGTTCTGTAGGTTGCACAAGCGGAGGGCGGCGCTGGACTCGGGAACTGAGAGAGGGTACCCCAAGATCGACTGGAGCACGATAGAAAGCCGGTTCGCGAGCCACGAGAGATTCCTTAGGGACATCCTCGAGGGGTCCCGGCCGTCACATTACGCATCGATATTGAAGGGGAAGGTCGAGTCTGGGAAGGACCGGACGCTGCTGAAGACGGGGGACAGCGTGACGCCGGGATACTATGGGCCGAAGGGCCTGCACGTGATGACGGAGTACATCATGCGGAGGTTGTCCTCGGTGCTCCGCAAGCGGGCCGTCGAGGACAGGCTCATCTCCGCCCGCAGCTACACGGCATACGTGCAGGCGGTGCTGGTGCCGGAGCTGGCCGCGCGGCTCGTCATGGAGGACATGGACGTCGGCGAGGGCGAGGCGAGGGATATACTCAGGGACAGCATCGAGGTGGGCGAGCTCCTGCATGAGGAGGCCGGGGATGTCATTGCGAATATGAGCGAGGATGAGAATATCTAACTACCCACCTAATGCCACGCCTACGCCCCGGCGAGCCCGGTATAATTTGCGTTTAGCTATGACGGGCCGAGGGCTAGCTATCTACCGGTAGCTCACAAATAGCTCTCTGAGCTGCGCGCTCCGTATCGCGAGGCTGTCTATCCATCGATATAACAGCGCAAGCCGTGCCCCTTTAGCTTAGATGCGCCTACCTCCGCGAGCGCCTTTCCGGGGGGATAAAGCCTTAAACGGGCGACATGCACCTAGGGCCTGGTGGATGCGGATGATCTGCTGCTGCCGGCCCAATGCTCCTGCATGCTCGCCCGACTACATACCCGCCTGATGGCGGAGCCGCTGCGGAAGCTGATACACAGGAGCAGGGCGGTTTGAAACATGCCGAATCGCTCTGTGACGGGCTTTAGGGATGAATCTACCTACTTATCCTGAGATTCCCCACTTATGTACTTAGATCGGTATATCATACACATGCGCAGGTCTTATTAGTGGATCACCTTTATGGGCTGCCCTCTAACTGGGAGAATTACGAACAGTTTGCAGCCAGTGCCCCTAAAACCCACTGCAGATTTTAGTCGACATGTAAGTGATTCGCCTGCATTAACTTCATGCCTGTAGGTATTACATGTGCGAACCGATACTAGAGGGCCCCTATAAGTCGCAAGGGGGCATATTTAGTTAGTTACCTCCACCGGGCCTCTTTACCTCCCAGTAGAATCACATACAAATTTGTATGGGCTTGGACATTGCAAGTCACTCTTGCTGATACTTACCGCTGTCGCAGGGTTGCCGATTTTCAAAGATTATCAATCTTGAACGAAATCGACGAGGTTAATACCATACAATATTCTATATACATCTACATCATAACCCGTATGACACATGGTGATCCAGTGGGGGTAACTAACTAAAATTACCCCTGTGATTTGCATGGATTTGCATGTATGCACTCTCGCTTATGCTCTGCACACGGGCACGACCATCACATGGGATGGATTGAATTGCAGATCCCTAGAGCTATTTGGAATCCAAGTGCCAAAACGGGTGAGCAAATAGCGTGCGAAGTTTGGGCTGAAACGCATATTTGCGATGCAACTGCTTTTTTGCTGCAAGACGTGATACGGGCGGCCCCCGGGGGCCATCCACAGTATGCACGCCGCACCTACGTAGGTGATTCGTACGCATTGCAATCTTTCAGGGTCTTTTCCTCTTTCAGTGACCGATGATGATGACGACGACGCGGGATAACGGCAACCTGTCATGGCAAGAAAAGGCGCTCAGGAAGGGATAAGCCGACGACAGAGGATACGTACACGTGCTCGCGGAAATTTATGTATTTCAGTCTTATGAACACTGGAAAAGTCTGGCCTATGTCTAGTACGTAAGGCCCCTCGGATTACTGGCGGTGGCCATTGACAGCACCGGTGCAGACGATGACTCGGCTTGCAGTGAATGTGGGGGTAGCTTGGGGTGCTCCATGGCATTCATGCAGGCGACTGTGTCAAGTGAGCAGTAACTAATTTCGCATTGCTTTGCCTGTTGGCTTCTTTCATCAATAGAAAGGGTCGAGGCTTTCTGTGTAACCGACTTGGGGCAGACACATCACTATTGCTAAAAATAACAGCATCGATGCCGGAGGCTACAAGGTCATCCACCTAATTTAAAGCAAGCCTCCCTGCGGATCCTGAGTTTCGGGCTTTTCAGGAAGTCGTCGATAGGTCGACAGGCGTTGGGAAACCCGGTTTAGCCGAACTGTCGAAAAAACTTGTGACGACATGAAACGAGTCTTCTTCTTTGCTTTATTACTTTTTAGTGGTCAGTTAGAATGTGAGCAGGGATCTCAGAGGCATCTTAGGGCCTCGGGGACGCCCCAGCTCGGTCGACCTCGCTGAATCGTTAATCGATCTGAGCTAAACGCCCTTCGGCAACCCCATCGATAATCATCTGCACCCCCGGAAAATCATCAACGCCAAGCCGCCAGAGTAATACTTCCACCTTTTAACGCATAGCCTATACACGGCCAATCACTCACTATCGCTTTAATTAAGATTACGGTTTATGGTTAAGGTCGGGGCTAGGTAGTTAAGGTTAAAATTAGGTCCCGGGGGATTTAAAGGGCCAGTAGAAGGCCTCCTATTAAAATCTAGGGCCTTAATATTTGCAATGGTGTTAGTTGAAAGACGGTGGCGGTAGTAGTGGTTGTAGTAGTGGTAGTAATGCTGGTGGTATCATGACAAAAGTACCAGCCCTATCCGGGTTGCCCACTTAGTGTGTATGGGCCGATGGGTCATAAGCAGTAGGGTTGCCAAAGTACGTTTAGCCCGCGTTGATTAGCGATTCGGCGGGGTCGACCTGGCTGGGGCGCTTGGCGAAAGCTCGCGAAATCCCGCGCTGCCCGCCGGGGCGCCGCCACAGTGTAACGCAGAAATCTGTGGAGTGCGAGGAGGGAGGCGCCTAATTAGCGAAGCGAACAAAGCAGACAAGGAACCGGGGTGACGGAGCCTACCTAGTGTGAAAACAGACCAGAGGCGGGTCGGTGCTCAAAACATCTTCACACTCTACCACAACTTGACCTACAGGAATCCTCAGGTGGTTCGGCATATTCCATTAGAGAGGCCAATATGGTGGCGGTATGGGTATTCATTGAAAGCCCTTGGACGGCAACCCAGCAAGGCGATGGTTTACTTGGATAGGGTGCAGGTTGTGTGTGCTACGAGATGTGCCACCTACGAGATGGTTGCTTCCATGATAGTTATTTACTGTAGGGATTAAAAGCAGAAAGTTTGTGCCTCTGTGCTTCCACGCTCCACTTGGGATCTGGGAACCTTCGGTTGCATAATATATAATTAGGTATGCGTCAGGTCATATCAAGGGACTTTGTTGGGCTCTTTTCCAACCAGCGGTGGGATTTCATGTTGGATAACTACAGAAATGTCCTTAGGGCAGATTTTCCCTATGTGTCTCTATTCCCACAATAGCAGGCCATGTGCCTCCATATGTCCGTTTTGCTTGTGGGTCTTGTATTGTAACTGGGGAGCCTCTTACCAAACACTGACCAAAAATTAGTTGAAAGCATCGATACTATCGTCGGTATCTATGTAGGATGCAATGGTCATTAAGGTTTTACAGAAGACGGCCAACCCACGTCGAGGCTCTGGTCTACATGCCGCCCACGCATCTTCCTTTGCAACGTTAAATAAGGAAACGTGACCTGTTATCTCGGTTTAGTCTTCCCGCCAGTAAAGAGTGCGTATGTACAAAGAGACTTGGAAAGGATTGATCGACGATCTTCAACCCTTCATCACACTCGAGGAGTTGCATACACTAGCACCTTTATTCGCGGTACCTAGTAGGCAGGTCGCGAACGAAATAATTGATACACCCGGCATTGCTTCAGAGCAGCGTATTCCGCTGCAACTGTTTGCAAAGATTATAGAAAATCAACCAAAAAGGTTTAAAAAGAAGTTACTGATATCGTCGATTTGCTTATTCATTAACTTATTGAGCAATGTATATTCTGAAGTCGGCAGATAAACAATGGCTTCTCCGTTGGTATCATTTTGCTGAGGTTTAGCGGGGTAAGAGCATGGTGTGACCTACTATACCGGTAGACGTAGAGTGTTCACTCCACCAACAGTGACATGTTTTCTGGGGGTCCCGCGCATCGGCAACTTTAAAGTCTCTGCCCCAGTCATCTCAGATGTCCTCCTGCTCGGCCAATTAATTGGCCCAAAGTCTGCCCGCCACATTCACCAATCCAGGCCCTCCTCTGTACGCCACCTTGCAGTACCACTAGATCTGACTGACCATAACAGATTCAACCGGTATCCTGGAGTTTTGTTACAGGGCCATGCCTACCCACCAGCCCACCCTTCCTACCTACATGTAATGCCGATGAATCTCTACCTACGTATGTTGGTTTGTGCAACTCCCGGCTGGCCAAACATCTAACTTACCCAGTCCATGCAAGCACACCCCAGCTGCCTATCTATCTTCTTTACACACCTATGTATTGATCCTCTTATTATTCTTATTATTAGACTCAGTAATCAACTGCGCAACTGCATGTGGCCCCTCGCCCACCCTCTCTACACCCCCGTCCATCATCGTAGTCGTCGCTTCAACCGAACGGCTTTTGCGATACCCGCACCGGCGCCTTCGAATCTTGGACCAGAAGAACCTCGGGACCTCGCACCGGGCCAAGTGGCATACTTATTACCTAGTGCAGGGTAGTTAGCTCGTCGAGAGATGACTTGACACCATCTTTCTATTGATGGCGCCGCCTTCCTGATCCCCGAGTCTGTGCTGAGCCCGAGCTGAGTCGCCAAAAGGGCAGTCCGGTGTCCTAAATGAACCGACAATGACGAGGGATGATGGGCGCATCAGCTCCTTTGCGAGCTCTAGCAGCAGTCGGTCCAGTGGCACTGTGAAGCCATCCAAGCCAACCCTACCCAGTCGATCGGCTTCCTTATCCAACACTTCCAGAAAGGCTGCACCTCCTCACCCGCTGAAGACCGGCGAAAATGGCAAGATCAGGTGGGTAGAACTCTTTTTCCTACTCGTATGCCCCCGAAGGTATTTCATTGGTGCGGCTGCGGTTGGCATTCGTGAATAAGCTTGCGCCCGCGCCTGCGCCCTAGCATCCAAAAACTCGGTCGTCCGAAACTCCTGCTCGATGTGGTTAGTTGAGCTGTTTGGATCGAATTGAAGGAGTGTCTTACTGCTTGTCTGGAAATATACGTGAGAAAAGAAGACGGAAGAGCTGTTCACGGTTAGAAGGGTTCCTTTGAGCTGACAACGGGATCTTGCATCCGTCTTGCGCATAGGTCTTTCAGAGAAGAGTCTTACCTCCACAGTTCGCCCGTGACTCCCGACGGTTCCAGTGTTTTATCCCCGGCCTCGACTATCTCCAACAGCTCCCTCCTCGACCATCGTCGCATGAGTGATCTTACCAATTATCGTCGCGATCTGGCCGTGTTGGACCCCTCCGGCGGTCGCGTTCCGCAGATACAACGAGAATCCCCAACTGCCAGCTCTAATACCCATCATATCTGGATGCCTGGCAACGGCAGCGCGCTTGGTGCCAATGCGTCTCCCACCTCCTATGGGGCCAGCTTCTTTAACGATTACGATTCGGGCGATAACAGCACTTCATATGGCTCCCAGTTATCGCCTGCGTATCGAACCGCCCAAGCGTCGCGAGGAGCTCCACTTCTGTCGGGAAATGACTCCCCAGACGCCCCGTTCTCTAATTTTAATGATGATCGTCGCCCCTCCGTGGCAAGTACAACAACAGCGAGCAGTCAGGGTTCGAAGAACAGCGCATCAAGAGGCGGATTGAAGAAACTGCAGGGCTTCTTTGGGGAGGAGTTTCCTGGTCGTGATGGTTCTGATTCGAGCCTTCCGACACCGGGTACTCAAGCAAGCCAAGGAAAGGACCAGCGCTCTTACTCTTTCAACCGACCGCGACGGGAAAGGAACCACTCTAATGCCACGGACCACACGAGAGAAACGAGAGAAGCGTCTCCATCCTCTTCGCGACCGCGAACCCCAGTACCTTCAAGCGACGTAGTGCCATTCTTATACCAAGAGTTGAATGATATAGCGAAATACGGTGAGGCTCCAGTTCGCGAAATGCTCACTGGGCCAGACAAGGAACGTTATGCACCAGAAGTGTCGGCGCAGATACCTCCCAAGACGTCGTCCTCTGGCCGCTCCGGCCATTCTATCGTCCACCTGCCCGGTCATCATCATCGCCATAACAAGAGCAACGAAGACCCTCATTCACTGAGGCCGGTTCAGAGTCGCGAAGATTCCTCTTGGAGCAATTCCATCCTGAGGGAGGGAGGCGGATCCACATCCAGCGCGATGCGGTCGAGGGCGCAAAGCCCGACGCCGAGTCACCATAGCGGCCGTGTTGCATCTGTCGATGGGCCGACGTCGCCTGGCCCTCAAGCGAAGCGTGGTATTTTCGATCGCATTCGTCGGAAGAATAAGGACGATGGGCAACATGGCTCTCGTCTCAAGAATATGCCCGGGTCTGCCCGCTCGCTAATCCATTCATCGTCTCGCCAGGATCTCACCCAGCCAAACCTCAACAAGCCTCTACCCAGCCTCGATCCTGCCGAAGCCGCACCGTCTCCTCGACCTAATACTTCTCGGCAGGCCACTTTCAACAACAAGTTTCCCTTTTCCAAGAAAGGGCGTCAGCATAGGGCGTACGATGACCCCGAGGAGCATATTGGGCCGACTGACAGGAATGAGGATGGGAGAGCGTTTGTCCTCGACACGAATCTCAACGACATGGAAGGTATTCTAGCACAGCCGCCACCCCTCACACCGATGGATCCTAACCTGTTCCAATTTCCCGAGCACGATCCCCTTCTCGAACCTGTGATGCACAGCCTGGGAAGTGGGGCCTGGAATGCGCCTGATAGTTGGGCTGTTCGTCGTACCGCCGAGGAGAGAGATGCTGATGCGAACGAGGTAGATGATGTCGGGACTCCACCGCGCCCGGAGGAAAAGGTTGCGCCGCATTGCATACGGGTATTCCGATCAGACGGCACGTTCGCTACGATCCAACTTGCCCTGAACGCGACGGTGACCGACGTGATGGCGCAGGTTTTGAAGAAGACCTACGTCTCCGATGGTCTCGAGAACTACCACATAGTACTAAAGAAGCATGAACAGTTCCGTGTATTGGCAGCCCTGGAGAAGCCTCTTCTAATCCAGAAGAGGCTGCTGCAACAGGTTGGCTACGAAGAGAAGGATCGTTTGGAGGAAATCGGCCGAGAGGACAACAGCTACTTATGCCGCTTCCAGTTCTTGTCGGCGAGGGATAGCACTTTCACTGCCCCCCATCTCGATTTCAGCTTCGGAAGGGTTACCAAATTCAACCATGTCGATCTTTCGGGCCGAAACATAATAACCATTCCCATCACGCTTTATTCCAAAACATCAGACATCATATCTCTGAATCTCTCTCGCAACCTCTCCCTCGACCTCCCGCGCGACTTCATCCAGGCATGCTCTCAACTGCGCGACATCAAGTATGCGAACAACGAAGCCCGCAAGCTCCCCATCAGCATATCAAGAGCTTCTCGGTTGACGTACCTAGATGTGGCAAACAACAGGTTGGAGGAGCTTGGACATGCGGAACTCGGTAGATTAACTGGTCTGCTGAAGTTGAACCTGTCCAACAATCGTCTAAAGAGTCTTCCACAGGACTTCAATGCTTTCAGGTCCCTCCGTTCACTGAATATCTCGTCTAATTTCTTAGAAGACTTCCCCTCGTTCTTGTGTGATCTCGATAGTCTCGTCGACATCGATGTCAGCTTCAACTCCATCGGAAGTCTCCCCGAAGGTATCGGAAACCTTAGAAGTCTCGAGAAATTCGTTATGACCAACAACCGTTTAGCGGGTTCGTTGCCATCTACGTTGGGCCAACTGTCGAACTTGCGCGAACTGGACCTGAAATTCAACGCCCTGACAGCCGTCGATGTAGTGTCCGAAATTCCCAAACTGGAGATTCTCTCTGTGGATCACAACTCGATCTCCCAGTTTGTCGGCAGTTTCGAGCGTGTACGGATTGTCAAACTAAACTCTAACCCCCTTACAAAATTCGAGGTCACAGGACCGGTTCCCACCTTGAAGATGCTGAACTTGGCGAATTGCCAGCTAGCCAGCATAGACGGCTCGTTCAATCACTTAACCAATTTAGAGAGATTGGTGTTGGACAGGAACTACTTCGTGTCACTCCCCAACACTATTGGAAACATGAGGAGATTGGAACATTTCAGCATCGCCAATAACGCGGTTGGCGTGCTTCCGTCGGAAATCGGTTGTTTGACGGAACTGAGGTTCCTGGACGTCAGGGGAAACAACATCAGGAAGCTTCCCATGGAGATATGGTGGGCCAACAAGTTGGAAACTCTCAACGCTTCTTCGAATGTGCTCGAGAACTTCCCAAAACCGGCGTCCCGGCCACCTCAGCTGCCGGGTGACTCTTCGAGCCCGCCTTCCAATAACAGACAGTTAAGCGCAGGCACTTCTAGCTCCGAGGACCTTCTTCCTGACGGATCACGACGACCGAGTCACTCATCAAGTACTCTCCTTAGCGTGGGACCATCTCCTGTTCCGGGGGGCCCGGACAGGAAGAGCTCCGTCGTCTCCGTTTACGGCAAGGGTGGGCGCAAAACTTCGGTGGTCTCTCGCAGCACTACGGCGAGCAGTACAAATGGCACTATGAGTCCGTCTGCTGCTCCGAGGAAAGACTCCGGACTCTCAGGCCGCTTGACCAACACCTTTGCTGGCTCCTTACGCAACCTCTACTTGGCCGACAATCAGCTCGATGACGACGCGTTCGATCAGATCGTACTCTTGGGCGAACTGCGAATTCTCAATTTGTCGTATAATGATCTCAGTGACATGCCACAGCGCTGCATTAGGAGTTGGCCTCAGTTGGTAGAGCTGTACCTGTCTGGCAACGATCTGACAACTTTGCCTGTCGACGATCTTGAGGAGTACAGCTTGCTTCAAGTCCTTCATATCAACGGCAACAAGTTCACGAATCTTCCAGCCGACATCTCTCGGGCAAAGAAGCTCGCAGTTTTAGATTGCGGAAACAATTACCTCAAGTACAACATTTCCAACGTGCCGTACGACTGGAACTGGAATCTGAATCCCAATCTGCGGTTCCTTAATCTATCGGGCAACAAGCGACTTGAGATTAAGCAGAGCCCTCAAGGCCTGGGCTCCGTCAACCGGGAACAATATACGGATTTCAGCCGTCTATTAAATCTGCGTGTACTGGGATTGATGGACGTCACACTAACACAACCGAGTATTCCCGATCAGAGCGAAGATCGCCGTGTCCGGACTTCTGGTTCGCTAGCTGGCCACTTGCCGTACGGTATGGCGGATACGATGGGCAGGAACGAGCATTTGTCCACCATCGACCTTGTTGTTCCGAGGTTCAACTCGTCCGATTCCGAGACTCTGTTGGGCTTATTTAACGGCCAGGCGCTTTCTAGTGGCGGCTCTAAGATCGCCAAGTACCTCCATGAGAACTTTGGTCACATCTTCACCCTGGAGCTCAAGGCTTTGAAGACCCGCCAGAATGAGACGCCTGTCGATGCACTCAGGCGTGCTTTCCTCTCCCTGAACAAGGATCTGGCTACGATAGCAATCGATAATTCGGAAAAGAGACCGATCGGTTCGCATCGTAGTTCTGGTACATCTATCGTCATGAGCAAGGAAGATCTCAAGTCCGGAGGCGTCGCCACTGTCGTCTACATCCAGTCCCAAGAATTGTTCGTGGCTAATGTTGGAGACGTGCAAGCCATGCTCATCCAATCCGATGGTTCCCACAGGATGCTCACCCGAAAACATGACCCGGCCGAACCTAGTGAGCGCCAGCGTATCCGCGATGCTGGAGGGTGGGTATCTCGCAACGGCCGCCTAAATGACGTCTTGCCGGTTTCCCGTGCTTTCGGATACGTCGACTTGATTCCAGTCGTGCAAGCAGCCCCGCACATTACGCACGTGTCAATCACGCCCCAGGATGAGACTATACTCATTGCAACAAGTGAATTATGGGAATATCTGAGTCCAGGCCTGGTCGTTGACGTGGCGCGGTCGGAACGGGGTGACCTCATGCGTGCATCTCATAAACTCCGAGACCTTGCGATAGCGTATGGTTCAACGGGGAAGAACATGATAATGATGATCAGCGTCTCCGATCTCAAACGTCGGCAGGAACGATCAGCGCGTCTCCATAGGGGCCAGAGCATGTCGCTATACCCGTCCGGCATCCCAGACGAGTTCCAGTACCCGGCCAAGAGAGGCAGAAAAGCCAAGGGCGAGGTTCAGGATTCAACACTGCACCGGCTCGAAGCTGAAGTCCCTGCTCCAACTGAAAAGCCATCGATCGTCTTCACGGATATCAAGAACTCGACAAACCTCTGGGAAATGTATCCGTCTGCCATGAGATCCGCCATCAAGCTTCACAACGAGGTCATGCGACGCCAGCTTCGAAGAATCGGTGGCTATGAAGTCAAGACGGAAGGTGATGCTTTTATGGTTTCCTTCCCTACGGCAACGTCGGCTTTATTGTGGTGCTTTGCTGTTCAGACGCAACTGCTCGAGGTGAAGTGGCCATCCGAGGTGCTAAATTCCGTCACGTGCCAGGAAATATACGACAAGGACAACAACTTGATTTTCAAGGGTCTGTCCGTGAGAATGGGCATTCACTATGGTGAGCCGGTAGCAGAGATTGATCCTGTCACTCGGCGGATGGACTACTTTGGGCCCATGGTGAACAAGGCTTCACGTATCGCCGCTGTCGCCGATGGCGGCCAGATCACGGTCTCCGCCGATTTCATCTCCGAGATCCAGCGGTGTCTTGAGACTTATCAAGAAAACGATAAAACCGGCTCAATGGGTTCCGATGACACCTTCGATGACGACGCGACGGCGCTTGCGATTAGGAGAGAGCTCAAGTCGCTCAGCTCGCAGGGCTTCGAGGTCAAAGAGATGGGCGAAAAGAAACTCAAGGGCCTCGAAAACCCGGAGTACATTTATTCGCTCTACCCACATGTCCTCGCAGGTCGCATTGACTACCATAGTAGCGCTTCTACCACAACCGAGGCTGATCAGAAGCCAGTCACGCTGCAGGCGGGAAGCGAGCTCGGGTTCGAGCCGGAAGTCATCTGGGCGTTATGGAAAGTTAGCCTTCGACTTGAGATGCTTTGCAGCAGTCTCGAAGAGGCGTCCGGTAGGGGCCTACAGCCCCCAGAGACTGAGCTGATAGAGCGGATGAAGCATCGCGGCGGCGAGGTCACGGAGCGGTTCTTATTCAACTTCATGGAGCATCAAGTGAGCCGTATCGAGGTAAGCCAATGGAATCCACAGTAGCCGTATGACGCAGACTAATGTTCTTGTAGACCTGCGTATCCACGCTTGCGATGCGTCACCTCGCCATGGGCGGCGGCCCAATCCAGAAGCTCGAGGATCTCCGAACTCCCATGCCAGTTATCCTTGATAATCTTGCCGTACAACTGGCCGAGCTTGAGAGATACAAAGCCAAATACGGCCCTCTCGACGACGAAGACGAGTCGGATCTCTCTGAATGATACAGCTCAATCCCGTCGTTTATTACCCGAGTCCGGGGATCTGCCTATTGCGGTCTATCCAACCCCCTACGAATTCCATCGAATTCCTAATCACATCTACCGTGCCCCTTACACCTATACGACAAGACCACACGCCAAACGAATCGATTCGCGCTATATACATGCTAGCATTGTAGTGCGTTACGAAAAACAAAAAAATGATCCCCGACTGTTTCTCTAGGCGGTGCAGTGTTTACCCACGCGGAGGCAGGGAGGCTTAGTATATATATATACGCCTGTAGAGGTATTCGAATGGAGTCGAGGCAGGGTCCTCTCATATAGATTTTCAAGCATTCGGCCTTGAAGATATCGACTGCATTGCATCTCACACAGGTACACGATAGGCGTTCGTGGGTCATCGGTTCGAGCAGGAGAGAATAGGCTCCCCTCTTTACTTTTATTGTTATCTCGGATGTTGCAAGCCGGGTCGCTAGCATCACCTTGGGACGGGCGGGCTGCTGAGCTACAGAGGTAGTCTAAATGGGAATTCTGGGCAAGCTCCCGGCATAGGATGTCGACAGCGACGACGCGAAGCGTATTAGTTGGCTAATCAAAAAAGCTCTAATATTAACCTACCTTTCATGCCTGACAACTCTGTGAGCCCCGGTCTTTCCATTCCATTACGCTCCGCCTAACATCCATCACTTGAAGAATGCGGACGGAAACGAAGCCCTAGTTTGAATCGCCATTGCGCCCCTCCATATATACGTGATCATTGTAGAATAAAACTGACATGAGGCTAGCTGCAGACGCCCGATACACCTCTGGAAGACTGGAGCAGATACCTCTGTACCTTGAGCCAAGAAGCCAAGCCTTGATAGCTGATAGGCGTTCCCAAGCAACAGCAATCAATCTGCCGTTTCGAGCTGGCATCCCCGCAGCCCAACCACCAATGTCACGTAGGGCTGAGATTTGCTGGCCTTGGTAGCTCCAGGAGGTGTAGAACTAAATTTAGCACTACTACGCCCTCGCAGGGATTATTGCAGTTAGTGCAATACTGGCCCCGCTATTTGTGACGGTAGAATCCGAATGGCTTACGGTTCTCCTCTGTATTTACCATATAATATATTAAAAGCAATACATAAAGGTGGTGTCTGCCCAGTAACAACTGGCCCGAGCGCGAATAGGCCAGGGGGTTAAAGATCGTAAAATTTCTATCACGTGATGACCTTTATAGCCGTTATTATAGTAATATATCTTATATAATGATTCCGATTCGCGACTTACCCCATACATTAACCAATCAAACCAGCAACTTCTAGATATATTGGGCTTGTGTGCCACTAACTGCAATAATCCCCCGCGGGGGCTGTGTAGTGTCAGCGATCTGCTGTCAACTTGGTCCCAAAAGATCATTTGCGAGAGCCACCCAAGCCCGAGCTAATCCGGACTAGCATGTAACTGGAAGAATCTGGTCTTGTCTGTCACAACAATGGTGCAAGATAGTGTCTTTACCTACTGAACACTATGGAGGCACTAACTGACTCGGGGAAATAACACCCTGGTTGGTGGCGCCCGTTTCTGACGTATAACGGGCATGATATTGGTAAGTTTATCCCTGCGACCCGAAGACGAAATTGATGTCGAGATCCACATATCAAGGACATGCAATCGTGGAAATTCGGTGAGAGTTCTTCGGCAGCTTGGCTAACCGAGTTTCCAACCGCCGATCGCGGTTTAGACGCCCACCAAGAAGCCCGAATTTTGAACAGGTCCTGCATACATGGTCGCAAGAATAGACGCCAACTCCTCGAGGAGCGGTGATCCTAATTATCGGGATGCCTAGAGCGACAGAGAGGTTGCGCTCGGCAGGGGCACAACTTCATCCGTCCATAAACTTCTAAAATACTCAACTCTCCATGGCTCTCCTACTGGGCATTTATCCCTTCCAGGGCCTCTTTCCAGCCCTTGGGTCTCGGTTCCGTTTCCATGTCCACCTCGTTGCATTGTTGCTGTATGCTCTCTTCAGGACTTCACGATGGATCTCGCTTCTCTATACTTCGGGCTCTTCCTGGGCGTCTTTGTCTTTACTTTTGCGAAGGTTCTGCAACAGACTCGGGGTATATGGAAACGCACACGAAGCCTTGCCAACGCCTACTTATATATGATATGGGTAGAGGCATGGGTAAACTTTGTGTTTGCCCTCGTCACATTCCTATACCTGAATGAAATTATTCCGGGAAGGTGAATCCTAGTCGCTCTGTCGTCGCACGCAACGTCAATGCTAACGATGATCCTTAGTCTTGGATTCTACTTGTTTACTGGTAATTATAACCAAAATAGGATTGCTGTGAGCATCTATGGGACTAATAAATTTGCAGTGGCGCTGTGGGCAACCCAGACACAACTCCTTCCACAAATCATCGCCAACCGTGTCTCCTTGATCATGACCAACAAGCGCACAGCCAAGAAGCTGAAATGGAGTCTTGTGATTGCTATCAGTTGCATTAATATCGCCGTTTGCTACATCTGGACTACCGCGCATATGCCATCAGCTACGCCTTACCAGATTATGCTCAACCAAATGTTCGAAAAAGCCGAGAAGTCCTTTTTCCTTGTCGTTGACTTAGGACTCAACTTGTACTTCTTGTATTTGGTTCGTTTCCGCCTGATTGCCGACGGGCTGAGCAAGTATTGGAGGCTCTTCAAGTTCAATGCTGGAATTGTGGTCGTCTCTACGTCTATGGATATTCTGCTCCTCGGTTTCTTAAGCTTGCCAGACCCATACTTGTGAGTTTTCAACTGCGGGCAGCTGTTCTACCCTTGGTGTTCCCCCCGAGCAATCAACTAACCTCGCCCGTGCAGATACGTCCAATTTGCCCCTCTCGCATACATCGTCAAGCTGCACATCGAGCTCCTAATGGCCGTTTTAATCTCTAAGGTTGTGCGAAGTGGTGCAGCTGGGCGAGGAGATGGTTGGTATGGTAGTAGCGGTCAGAAATCCAACCCAACCCATCATGCCACTTCCCGCGTTGTCATCAGCGGCAGCCGCCCGGAACCGAAGTCGGGCAACACAATTTTGAGCAAGTTGGGGATGAATCCGCCGGCTCGTGAAGGCAGCTCTGGCTCGGAGATACATTTAACCACATCTCCTGGCCAGCATGGTATTACAAAGACGGTTGAGACCATGGTTGTGGTGAACGATGGCGAGGACGGCCGCAGCGACAAGTCGTAGTTGAAGAGATCATCATGTATAGCAAGCTCAGTCACTTGGCCCGTCTCCTCTTTGTGCAACGAAGTGGCAGGAGGAAATAATATTACCTTTTACTCTTCACTTCTAATTGTTGGAGTTTACTTCGTCTGTGAGTCGTGGTATCGCATTCGCAACATTTAGTAAGCCAAACGTTCTTGATCTAGCTGGCCAGCCCCTTATCCGTAGTCTAGACTACCAGTCTTGGAACTGCAGCCTACCTTAAAGGGCAAGGAGAACACTTGATCGCAAAACCATAGCCTTTTAGGGCATTGTCACAAAAATAACTGCTAAGATTCTGGCGACGGTGTTCGTTGCAACCTCACTTGCAGATGTAGGTGCTGCAGCAGCTCGCCACAAATTGAGGGACATGGTACGTGGATTTGACTCCGTAATAGGGTTTGCACTACCCACCCACCCACGCTAAAATTTCCACCCACGGGTACCCACGTACCCTTGCTACTTACCCGTAGGTAGGTAATAGGGGTGCGTAAGTAAAACGAAATTACTTACGGAAGTAATTATTTATAGGTACTTAAAATGTTAAATAATTAATTAGCTATAAGTACTTATTTATAATATAAGTATTTATTATATTAATATAATTAAATTAAACTTTATAAAGAAAAAAAATAGTTTATAATAAACTGTATTTTATTAAATACTTTTTTTAAGTATTAATTTTTAAATTAAAAACGTTTAATTATAATATATTATTTTAATTATAATTTCCGTATATAAAGCCGTATTAATTTATATATTAATCGGGGTAATTATAATTCCCGTATACAAAACCGTATTAATTTATATATTAATTATTTTGTTAATTGTCCGAGTTAAATAAGGCTAAATTACTGGTAGAAAATACGTAAAGGGTTTTGTTTTTATATTTATTATCCGGAAATTATATTATTTATTACTTTTGTTATTTAAGCTGCTAATAGCGGAATTTTTTTTTTTTTTTGCCGAATAAAATATATCTTGTTTTGTTATGTTCGGGCTTTTTTTAATTGCTTTTGCTTTGTTCGTTTTCGGGTTTTTTATCGTTTTTTTTTCGGGCTTAACGTTTTTCTGTAATTTTATTTAATACTTAATTAAAAATGTTATATTCCGGGAAACTTATAAGACCTATAAACGTTATTATACCCGTTATATAGTAAATAAACTTTATATTTTTAATTATTAACGTAACGTATTTATTATAAATATAACGTGCTATACATATAAGCGAAAGACATATATAAGCGAACCACTTTTTGGCATTTCCTAACAATACATTTAAATAACTTAACCACAACACTTTAAATCAACTTAAATTAATCGAATATTTCTTTACTAGCTATATTTACAGCTTCTAAACAAGTGTACGCATTATATCAAAACTTATTACGGACGTTATATTGTTATTTCTTCCTGCCAACCCGCCCGTAACCGCCCAATTTTAACAGCTGTTAACAGCAATTCTTTGCCATAACCTTTCTGCTAGTTAAAAGAATTTGTTTATTTTATATAATAAGTATTCATCTTCCTGGGAAACGTCTGTTTTAATCGTATAATTGCGTAGGTCTCGAATTATTGCAAAATCAAATCCGATACGTCCTGCTATACGCCCCGCGAAACGCCCCGTACGGACCCCCCATGCCCCCCAACGCGTTCCTAACGTACTTCCTAACGTATCCTATAAAACGTTTTCCGACCTATATCTTTAACGTATTAAAGCCGGATAAAAAATGCTCGCGTATTTAGGTTAAAGATTCGGTCGAAAATAGTTAACTAATCGGTCGGCTTTAGGTCGTACGAAATGGGGGTAATATTAGCTTGGACGCGTTAGGAAATGGTCAGTTACAGGCGGGTTGGAAGGAAAAAATAACAACATGGCGTCCGTAACAAGGCTTGATATAATACGTACACTTAAAAAAGAACTACAAATACAGTTAGCAAAAATACATTCGATTAATTTGAACCAATTTAATGTGTTATGGTTGAGTTATTTGGGTGCATTAATTGGAAGTGCCAAAAAGTGGTTCGCTCATATATATCTCTCGCTCATATATATGGCACGTTAATATAAATTAGCGATTATAAACGATTAGTACGTAAATTAATACGTATATTATTAACGTAGATATACCGATAAAAAACGTAATAAAAATAACTTTAATTATTTATTATAAAGCTTTAATAATTAATTACTGGAATCGATAATTTATTCCGCCAGTTAAACCCTAAGTAATTTCGCGTATAAGACGTTAAAATAAAGCCTTTAGTAATAAAAAATTAACGTTTTTTTAATATTTACGGATTTTTCAAAATATAACGGCTTAAGTAAAAAATAAAAAAAAATAAAAAAAAATAAAAAAAAAAAATTGTAAAAAAAATAATAATTAATAGGATTTAAAGTATTTATTACCGGGCTTTTATCGTTTAGGCTTTTTAATTTTGTCGGTTATTTTTATAAGAGTTTTTTTAGCTTTCGGCTTAATTTTGCCCTTGCTTTTAACTGTATTTTTACCTTTAGTTAAAATTTTGCTTTTAACGTTTTTAATTACCGAAAATTTACGCGGTTTTAAATTAAAATTAATATATCGATTAGTATACGAATTAGTACGTTAATTAATATAGGTATTAACTTACGAATTTTTACATACGTTATAATTAAAAAATTTATTTATCGTATTTAAAAAATAATATTAAAATTGAAATTAATTAATTAAAATTAATCGGGAGGTATAATTATATAAAAATACAACCGTACAAAAATTTACAGTATGTTATATATATAATAGGAAAAATAAGATAAAGTTATTACGGTAATTTAAGTAACTTATTTTTGGATTTATTTTTTTAAAAATATAACATTAATATAAAACTTTATTTACGTATATAATAGAAAATATATAATAAAATTTTATTACCTTTATCATTTAATAATATATAAAATAACTAATAATACGTTTATTTCTTATTAATATATATTTTCAAACGGGTTATAATAACTATTTAGGATTACTATAAGCTTTTCTTTTCCGTATTCTTACCGATCTAATCGTAACGTTTCCAATTCTCGTCTACCTTCTAGCGTTTAAATTAATTAAAGGTGGCAATAAATAAAGTTTTTATTATATAGTAATCTTATCGTAAATTTACTACCTTAATAAAAAACTAATTATAATCGGAGCTATTTTATTATCGATTTAAAATATAACAATTTAAAAAACGAATTAGAAATTGTTGATGTCGCCGATAGTGGAAACAGAATAGGTAACGTTTAAACTTTATTTTTCCGAAAATTTCGTATAAAATTTTTTTTCGATTTTTTTAATCGACGTTCCGCAATTTAAATAAATTTATTATTTTTAATATAATCGTACTAAATATTAAACGATAAATCTTTTAACCTATTTTACGGATAAAATATTATAAAAAAGTTAATTTAAAATATAAAGTACGTTAATTCGGAATAATTATACGAATAAATTAACTTTACTTAATTTTACGTTCGTTTTATTAATACGGTAATAACCTAAATATAGAAATAATTATAAGCAAATACGGCTAACCCAGGAAAAAACGTTTTTATCCGATATTAAAATATAAAAATATTTTGATTAAGGGGTAAACTTACGTATTAATTAACGTATTAATTCCCATATCGAAAATTTATATAACTTACGTATTTCCAGGTAATAATCGACGATTTATTCCTAAGGTCGACCATTATCGGAAATTAATAAGCTCGAAAAAATACGTTATTAAAAGTTAATATAGGTATTATGCCGGAAAAAAAAAATTATACAAAAAAATAAATACTTTTTAAGGAATTTTAATATTATCGGTTATAATTTCCGATAAGCTTTAATTAGTACGTTATTTACTAAGTAACTTCGTTATATTATCTTTATATTTCTCGTAATAGGATTTATAAATACTTTTAAAGTAACGAATTATTTTATTACGAGAAAAGTCGTCTATAAATAATTAACTTAAAAACGTTTTCTACTTATCGAAATAAAGTTTTATTTTCGAATCTAATAAAAAATATAAAAATAACGTAAAAATAAAATAGTACTTATTATTTTTAAAAACTTTATCGATATAACGCTAATAAAACTCGAAATAATCTTAAACGGCTTAAAATAATTTTTTAAGGTAAAGTTATAAAATACTAGCAGAAATTCGATTTTATAAATAAATTTCGTATTTGCGAAAATACTTTTTTATGGTTTTAAACTTTGTAAGGATATAACTATAATTCGTTTTTTTTCGAAACGTTAAAAAGGGTTATTAATAATAAAAACGGTTTGTAAATATCGATTAAATAGTTAATAATATCCTAGGTAATTTCCGTAATTTCGAAATCAATTATCTTTTCATAACGTATATAGTTCTCGATTATAGGTTTTAATCGACGAACTCGGATAAATATATATACGATAGAGCTTTAATAAAACCTTACGTTTCGAATAATTTGCAGTAATTTTTAAATATTTAGAATACTTTTTTTTAAAAAAAGGGTCTATATACGTTTAAACCGTTACTGGTATTTTATACTAAGATTAAAATATATCGCAAATTATTTAATTTAAATCGGCTAAAGAATTAATACGAAAATTAATACGACGTTATTAGCAGAATAATAAGGGTTAAACGTACCCTTATTACGATACGATTAGCCGTATTTATTAGATATTCAGACTAATTATTAACTTACTAAGCTACGAACCCCTCTTAGGTCGTATTAGCGACTGTTATTAAACAGCTTCTTATCAGGATTTATATGGGGTCCTATTTTAACCTAGTTTTCTTAGTTACAAAGGCTGTATTTTTACAATTATTTCCTTTCCTAAAGGCCTTAGTTCCTAAGGTTACCGCGTTACCCTCCCGTACGACCGGATTTCTATGTAGAATCTCTTTGCTTAATAGTAACTACCCGTATTTGGCTAAGTCTAACAATAACGTTTCTGGCTAAACTTTATTTGGTTAAGGTTAGGGGGAAAAGCCTTATCGTAATTTCTCTTGCAATTAAGCAGTATAATACGTACAAAAATAAAAAGTTTAAACGCAACTTATAACTTCCGACCGATTTATTTCTAGTTTTATCGCCTTACTTTTTAACGGTATAATTTTTTTATACGCGTTATTTTACGCGATTTTAAATTTATTTATTCGGCTTTTTTTAGTTATTTATTCGGTTTTTTAACCTTTTAGATATTTAAATACGTATATATTTTTGGTACGACTTAATATATGGTAAAGGTAATTAATTTTATAATATTTCCGTAACAGGTAATTAATCTATTTTGGAAAATATACCCCCTAAGGGAATTAAACTATTAACCCGTTAGGCGTCGAATAAGTCGCTAATATAATTATCAGATATTCAGACTAATTATTAGCTTATTAAGTTACGAACCCTTTTTAGGTCGTATTAGCGACTGTTATTAAACAGCTTCTTATCAGGATTTATATAGGGTCCTGTCCTAGCCTAGTCTTCTTGGCTACAGGGGCTATATTCTTACATATTAAGTTTAATTTGTTTAATTTTAGTTATTTTTTTTTTCGTTTTTTTTTTTTTTTAAACCTGCTTAATCTTTTATTTTAATATTATTTATAACTTTTAACCGTTTAAAAAAACGTTTGTAAATATTTTATAAGAAATACGAAAAATAATGGAAATAATTTGCCCCGTTTATCTATTCCTATTTTTGCTTATTTTTTCTTATATATTTCTTAAATTCCTTTATATTAAAATTCGTTCCGTTATCTGTTATAATAGCTTAAACTTTTACATAAAACCCGTATTTCTTTAGCGCCTTATATAATGTTTAAATATTTAACTTTCCTTTTTTATTTTCGTATAATTAGATATTAATCAAGATATATTTAAATATCTAGTTTTTATTTATAAAATAAATATATACGCTTTAAAAAGCTTATATTAAGCTAGGGGAAATCTAAACGTTTATAATTACCGAAACGTAAAATTTAGGAAAAAGATTTTATAATTTTAACCATATAATTTTTTCCGCGTACTTTTCGTATCTGTCTTTAAGCCTATAAGATTGTAAAAGATTATAAATAAGGTATATATACCGGACTTAATTAATAAAATACGGATTTTCGACAGAATAAAAAGGTAAGTATAAGTTAATTTATATTTTAATTATAAAACGATTATTTTTAGATAAAATTCCGGTAACGTAAAGGGGATATTATTAAACTTATAATTAGTACGATAATTAGTATAATAATTAGTACGTATTAAGAAACCTTATTTATAGTAGAACTTATAACGGTTTGCGTTTCCTTATTTCGGAATAATTTTATTTTTTCGCATAATTTACTGTTTATATAATTTTTTGACGTAATAGTATTATTATTGTTTTTGTTCGATTTTGGATATATTCGGGTTTTATAATAAAATTTAAAGATTATTATTAACTAACCTGTTTTTAAAATTATGTTATAAAACCAGCTTTATTAATACCGAGACGTTTAATTAAAGATAAAGATTTTTTGAAAAAATACCTTGTTTATATCGTCGTTAAAGGTAACTCTTTTTTAAAATTACGGCCGCTGTATAAATTACGCCTTAAACGTTTCGACATTTTCCGTCCTGTAAATATGATATATTAGAACGTTAAATTGTAAAAGTAGTTCGTATATTTTTTATACGTTATTCTAGGATCCTAAGTTAGCTTTCGGTTAGGTTAAGGATTTAAATTTTTTAACGTATTTATTATTTAATTCGTCGTTATCCGATTCGTTAGTATTTTTTTCGTTTTTTAATTAGATTCGTTCCTTAATTCTTCGTTATCCTTTTTTTGGTAGTTTGTTTCGTCGAATACGTAATTATTTCCAAGTTCGTTCCCGTTTTCGACGTTCGGTTACTTTTTAAATTTAAGTTCGCCTTTATTTTCGTTTTCGTTTTTATTTTTATTATATAAGGTATTATTTAATTTCCGTAATTAATTTTTTATTTCGAAAGCTTTTTTAATTAATTTCGATTTATAATTTTTTTCGTCGGTTATAATCTGGTTAAAAAGGTTAATAAAAGGCGGTGGCATATTATAATAATAAGCTCGAATAATGCTTAAATTATGTTGTAAATTATATTATTAAACGCAATTATATACGATTAATATATTAAAAGCGAAAGATTAATACGTTAAAAGTAAAAGATTAATATAAGCGGAGATATATAAATAAAGTTAAATAATATATATTAAACATTATAAGCGTATTATTTATTTTCCGATTAATTTATAACGTTTATATTATTCCAAACTTTTCGGATAAATTTTAAAATTTGCTATTATTTTAACTTTTTATTTTTTCCGAACCCTATATAACCGAAATACTTTCTCTTATAGATAAAGTTATACTTTTATTACGTTGCATATTAGGCGATATTATAAAGGAAACCCCGGTTAATCGTATTAATATATAGTTTAATCGTTTTGTAAATTTATTTATTACTAGGTCTATTATTATTATTACGATAATTATTAGCAGTAATAATTTTAATCCTTTAACAAACGAAACTTTTATTTCGGGGATTCGAATAATAAAAATTATTAAATTATTCCGATAATAACTACCGACTGCTTTTACGTTTGGATAAAATGTTACTAAGTAAAAGTAAATTTTAAAGTAAAATATTTACGGTTATCAAATACAAAAAAAAAAGCTAAAATAAAGATTTAATATTATTACTTTAAACCTGGAAGTAAGTTGTATATTGTAAATTAATACGTTAATTAATATAAGTTTAATTTTAAGAAATTATAGCGTTATATAAGATTAGGCGGTTTTAAAAATTATATACCCCGTTAATTTCATAGCATCTTTTTAAGCTTATAGTTCGATAGATCTTATTTAATATGCGACCGAAAAATAATTTTAAGATTTATCAATCGGCGTTAGAAATATTATAAAAAGCGGCGGAAAATAGATTAGTTACGTTATTTATTAATAATAATTTATATGCGATTTATGTTAAAAAAGTTATTATTTACCCGAAAGATTTCCGTCTGGTTAAGTAAATTTGTAGGTAAATAAGCTTAGGTTTTTTTCCTAATATCGCATAATAAGTATTAAGTATTTTTTTAGGAAAAAAAAATTTTCACCCGAAATTTAGCCGAGATTTTTTTTTAAATTAATTAATTATATATATATTTATTTAACTTTTTCTAATTTAATAACGAAATATTAAGTTTCCTTTTTAATATATCTTTATTAAATAACAAAGTATTTACTTAATTTTTTTATATTTTTAATTGCATTAATAATACGATATTAATTTTAATATTTATAATTAATTTAAGGTAAATGTTATATTAAATAACGTATTATTTTTTTACGTTACGGTTATTAATTAAAAGTATAAATATATTATATTCCTAATATAATACGTGTTAATTTCCGTATTAATCGATTTTTTATTATATTTAATATAATATCGGTTTCCGGAAAAAACGGCGGTAAACTTTTTTATAAACGTTATAAACTTAACGATACGTTTTTAAATAATAAGTATACTATAAAAATGCGAAAACGTAACGAGAAACTTTTTTGCGAAAATCTTAATAAAAAACCCGTAAAAAATGCTTAATAAATATTATAAATTAAAATCCGCCGTAATAAAGCGGCTTAAAATAAAAAATACCCCGAACCGGACTTTATTATTTAAAATAAAACTTACCGAAATATTATCGATACCGTTAATAATTTGTTATAAATTTTATTTTTAATAACGTATTAATTTCTGTATTAATTATTTCTAGATATTTTAAAAAAATATTTTAAATAATTTATAACTCAATATAATATCGACCTTAAATTACGTTTTAATATAATAAAAACGGTTATAAACAATTCGAACTGATTATTTTATAAATTCCTTAATTTAAATAATAATTTTTTATAAATATCTATTAATAGAAAATAAAAATTTATTCCCGAAAAAAAATTATCGGAAAACAAATAAATCGTTTTATTATAATAAGATAATATAACTTACCGTTACCTTTATTTCCAAAAATTCGAAAATAAATTAACGCTAGTAATTAATAATACGGTATATATTATAACTAAAAAATTTCTTAAACCGTTAAAATTTATTTCGGATAAATTTAACATTATATTATTAAATATTAAAAAAATAAATTTTCGTTTTTTTTATTTTTTAATATTTAATTTTTATTTTTTTCCTTTTATTCTCCATTTTAATATATATTAATTAATATTTTTTAAATATTCGGCCGTAAACTTAATTTTAACCTATATTCTAATTCGTTACCGTTATATACAAAACACTTTACCTAAATAATTACTAACGTAATTATAAAATATATTAAACGGAAAATGTTTTCGTTAAAATATAAAAATTATAATATTTTAACTAAATAACAAAAAATAATAAATTAATTAATACTTAAATTAATACGTTTATTTGTTATTAACTTAATTTTATAATATTAGCTATATTATACTTATATTTATTAAGTTAAATTTTTCCAAAATTTTTTACAAACCTTATATTATAAAACCTAATAAATTTCTTATTATTTACGTAATAAAAACTTAATATCCGAAATTAAACTAAATATCCTTAATTTTCTTTATAAAAAAAATAAAACTTAAATTATCCTAATTTTTTACTATTTTTATAACTTTGCTAATACTCGTTTCTTAATAACGGATAACGAAAAAAAAACTTTTAAATAATTTTATTAAATTCTAACTTTCCAATATTTAAACCTAGAAAAAGTTATTTCTATAGGTAGCGGATAAATTCAAATTACGCCTCCAATTTTATAAACTCCGGTAAATTAAATACCTATTTTCTTAACGTATTAATTTTCGTATTAATCTATTTTTTTCGCCTTAATTCGAAATATAAATTTCGTCGTTTTAATTATTTCTTAAAAATGTAATCGTACTTTTAACTTACGGTTACCGGAATATTAAAAAAAATAATTTCCTTTAATTATAATACTTGCAAACGTTATAAATCTTAATCACTTTATTTTCCAAGCCCGGCCTAGCTTTAAAATAATACGGTAACGTAATAATTTAAAAAAGCTACTTTTCGTTCGGCTTTTAGGCAAAAAATAAAGTTAACGATAATATTAATATATATCTTTAAGGTTTTTTCGATTACCTTTAAAACGTTTATAAATAACTTTTTTCTAAACATATATTCGTTTAACTTATAAAACATAATAAATTAAATAATTAAATTAAATTAAAAAATTCGTAATTAATTTAATTTAATTTATAAAATAAAATAATTAATACGTAAATTAATACGCCTTTAATAATAATCTTGCATTTAAAGTAAATATAACTTTTAATTCTTTATATTCTAACGTTATTATAATTTTTACCTAATAGGTACCTATAGGTAATTAGCTCGTAAGTGGGTAATCGTAGGTATTTTTAAACAATTACCAAGACCACCTACGGGTGGGTACCCACTGCAAACCCTACTCCGTAAGCCGACACTTTAACGTAACCCCTTTGTTAGGTCAGAGGGTTGAGTATTTACACCCAGTTAGATACGAGCCTCCTCCGTGGATGCCCTCGTTTTAATGTAGTGAGCTTGCGAACGGAATGGACGAGGGTTACTGTGTCAAAAATCCCGCTCCCTTGGAACGGATTGCCGTGTTTGGATCTTGGCACGTCCCAAATAGTAAGGTTTCGGCAACACCTGTTACCGTACTGCCGCCACCTGGCATGTCCAACGTTAACCGCTCGGAAGGCGGGCATGCATAGTTGACGTACGGCTAACGCTGTTAAAACGAGGGCATATTGTGCTTGCCGCG
>QJNZ01000283.1:0-104318 GCA_004155055.1 Monosporascus sp. CRB-8-3 | reverse complement strand
GGGAGCAGCTAGATATAGCCTTCAGCTCTTTTGTCCTTGCAATCCTAGGGCTACAAATCAAAGCCCTTTTGATCCTTTCAACGCTCTAATAATAAATCACCACATCTGCCGACAATATTATTATAAATTATTTTCGATTTCTTTATTTTATTTATTTAAATCTTTTACGTTTTTTAATAATAATAATAATAATTATATTTGTTATTATAAAAATCTTTAATAACAATTTTATTTTATTATATTTATAAATTTTTTCCCGTAATATTATATTTCGTAATTATAAGCCGAATAAGTTAAAATTATTTATAAAATACGTTTATAATTTCGCATAAACAGATTTAGTAATTTACATTTCGATTTAAACGTAATTCATATTTCTTTTTACTGTTTTATAGTGTTAAACGTTTAATTATATTCGATACGTATCGTAACGTATTTAAATTAAGAATTTATTCTAGAATAAACTTTTTTTCGATTAATATTAATTTTTGTATATTAAAACGGTATCGATTCGGAAAAATACACCGTAATATCGGTTTTTAAAAGAAAATATAGGGAGATTATAAATAAAATACAGCATTTTGTAACTAAGTTTTAGCTTTCCATTTTTAACGTAGAAAATTAAATTTATCCTAATAGTTTTAAAAGACGTTTTATAAGGTTAATATTAAAAAATAAATTTTAAAAGTTAAAAAGTAAAAAAGTTAAAGAAATTAGCCGATTTGATTATAGAGTCGACTTGCTTATATAATACGTTAATCGATATCTTTTAAATTATTATTAATTCTCGTAAATTAAAATTAATATCGTTTCGAACATATTTATCGTACTATCGAAAGTTTAAAGTGATTTCGATAATATTAAAATATATATTAAACATTTTATAATGCAGTTTTTAATTTAATTCTCAAACTTAAACTATATAATTTAGTTTAAATGTTTTTAGAAAACGTTTTAAAAAATTATAATAAAAGTACATAAATTAAGTTAAGGACCTAATAAATTAAAAATTTTTAATCCGTTTACTTATTTAAACCGTTCGCTTATATAATACGCCAACTAATTTATATATATATTTATAAAGTTATTAAATTTAATTTATATTATATAAGTTAAATTATAAAAACGAAATAATTATATTAGTAATTATAAGGATAAATCTATTATTTAATATTTTAGAATGTAATAATTATTAATAATATTTACGGTTATCATACGTTATATATTTCGATTTCGAAAAACTTTATTTCGAAATTAGTTATTGCGTAATATCGATAGATTTTAACCATAATAAAGCTTATGTTTTATAGCGTTATAGTTTAAAATAAGGTAGTTTTTATCAAAATAATATTACATAGAAAATATTAAGCTTTACGTACTAAATTTCAAGTTCGAATAAAATAACTTCATAACCCTTTATTAATCCTACGATTAAAAGTATTATATATTAACTAGAAATATAGGTTAGAAATTTTAAATTAGTTATTATTTTTTAAATTTTAAACGCTAGTAAGGTTAATTAAAAAGTGTTAATATAATAACTAGGTAAATAAGATTTAATATTTAATTATTTTTCTAATTTTTAATAATTCAAATATATCGTTTAATTTTATTATAAAATAGTTATATTCCGTAATGATATAATATTTACGAAGAATGTTATATTTAAAGTTTTAAATAGAGAAAAACATATTAACATTTCTCTTAGTTTTACTTAGTTTCTTTTTTAAACATTTTAATTTTAAATTTCATATACGAGTTAATTTATAAGAATAAAAATACTTAAACTTTAAACGATTTTATAATGGATAATATAAGCGCTTTAGGGGAATTATAAGAAAATTTATATATAAATAAAAAAAGTAAAATTCCTTAATTTAATTTATAATTTATTATAAATATTCGTAACTAATAATTTATCTATTTATTTCAAATTATTTAAACCGGTTAAAACTCCGTTAAAAATAGTTTTTAATAAAAGCTTATATAGCTAACTAGTTTAAAGATATTTTAAAGTAAGAAGTTAATATAATAATTAAAGTTTAATAAAATTTACTAATTAATATAATATAATATAGTAATGTATTTATTTAAATTATATAATTACGTGTCTTAAAGAATAAATAATAACTCTATATAATATATTATATAAATAAATCAGCTGTATAAATTAAATAATTCATATTTTTCTATCCTTTATTTTCTAACGTTTAAGATTTATTTTAAAATATTAATATTATATAATATTTTATTAAAAAAATGAAGGTAAATTAAGATATATAAGTTAAAAACAGAAGTTTCATATTTTATTAAAAAAGTTTTATTGCATATATAATAGTTCAGTATATATTTTAAAAATCGATAGTAATATAGATTTTTTCATATTAATATCATATTTAATATATAAATATAAACGCTAACTTGAAAAATTAAATTATAGAATAAATTTTTAGCTTGCGTAAATAGACACTTTCAAAACTTCGTAATAAACTATACGAGATTTCCTTTATTATATATAATCTTACTAAACTTTTTTCAAAAAAAACCTTTACCTTACTTTATTTATAATTATATAAATCTTTTTAGAAATCCTTAATATTTTCGTTCCTTTCTTAATACCTATAATTAACTTTAAAAACGCCCGTTTATACGTCTTAATAATAACCTTTACGAAATATAATTAATTAAATTATCTTAGCTTTATTCAGTTCTTGTAACTAATCTTTTTAAAAATAAAAATTAAAACATTACTTTAAACCTTCTAATTAATCCTATTTACTAAATAATTTTCCTTATCTAGTAAAAGATTAAAACGTTTTTAATATAACTTTATTTCTTTATTACTAAACTTCTTAAAATTTTTCTCTTTTTCCTTTAAATAAACGCCTAATTCGTTAAAATTATCTAAATTACTAAAACATAAAAAACTATTAAAGATACTAAAAAAAATATTATAACGGCTTTTTTATCTTCGGAAACCTTTAAACAAATTTAAAAATAACCTATTTAAATCGCCGGGGCCCCTATACACCATATTTTCTTCTTTATGTAACTTCTTTTTTTCTTTACTTTTCTCCTGTTTTGGGAAATTAAACTTCTTAATAAACTACCTTCTCGGTTTTATTTCGCCTTTTTTCAAAAAATTAATCTTTTTTACGTCATTTTCGACGGCGATAAAGGTTTCTTACGAACCTTCCACCCCTTAAACGTCTTATAAAACGCTTTTACTTACATTTCGTAAGTTCTGTATCGCTTTTAATTAAAACGGTCCTTATTAAAGTACGCCTTTAAACGAAGGCATATCTAATAATCGCTTTATAATACTATATATTCGCTGTATTATATCGTTATTTCTCTCTTATTAAAACTTTAAAATTTTAATTTTATTCTTAATTAACCTATATCTATATGCCTATACCCTAACGTCCTTTTTAATCCCACTGAAATTAATATCTGGGGATATATAAAATTAAATTAAATAATTAAAACTATTATTTCTATAGATAAATGTTATATCGGTCTCTTAATTACCGTCCCTTTTTAATTAAGAACTGGAATAATATAATACGGGTTATTAATGCGATAATTAATAATAAGTATACGATTAATTTAAATTAGTTATTAAAACGTCTAACTAGTTTAATTATTGCTAATATAATAACGGAACCGAAGTTCTAAATTAATTAAATGCTTTTAAACTAGCGCTAATTAGAAAAACGCTAATTTAAGCAAAGTTTAAACTAATTATCTTTTACAATTAATTATAATAAAGTACTAAAACTTGTATTAATTAAAAGAAATTTCTACGCTTATAACTATTAAGCTATGAAGCTAAATAATGATTATATATTATATTAAATTAGAATAATAAATTTAAAAATAGCTCATCGTTAAAATTAGATTATCATAACTATAAAACTAATTAAAAATTAATAATATTTAAATCGTTTATAAAAAAACAAAATTTAAAATTTAAAAATAATGAATTCACGGTATAAAGAAAATCTATAACGAATTATAATTACTTTAATATAATTTATCAATCGATTTAAATATTAATTAATTAATTTTTAATTTATTTTAAATAAAGAAACTTTTAATATTCGATGGCTAAAAATAATAAATGCAAATAGCTTTTTTTTAAAAGTTTTAAAACAGAATAATTCGAATAACATATATAAAATTATATAATAGTATTTAATTAAAATTTTTTAACCTTATAGATACTTAATATAAAACGAAACTATATAACGTACTATATAAGCGAGCTGTATATATAAGCGAGCTGTATACTTTTTGGTATATCGCGATAACAAATTAGAATTAAATAATTATAATATATTAAATCAATTTAAATTAATCGGATTTTTTATCGTTAAATGCCTTTATATCTTTCTTATAAGTACGCGTATTATGTCCGGGCTTGCCGTAAACGTTATACTTCCGTTTTTTTACCTGAACCCTTTTACGATGACCCCTTTTAGCCGTTACCAGCTGCGATTATTTACTATTACTTTTTTTCATAACTATAAAAGTTTGTGTTTTTTTTATAATAAGTATTCTTTTTTTTAAAAAACGTTTATTTTTAATTTTCCGGTATTTATTAAGGACGTAGTTCGTTTCGCGTAATAGGCCGTATTTTTCCCGAAAAAAGGTAATTTCGTATAAAAGCATTAAGTTACTTTTTGTTAAAAGATTAACCGATTTAATTATTTTGGTTAATAAGCTACCTTAATAATTTTTAATCTTTTTTTATAAATAGCGTTTTCGTCGAATCGTTTCGGTAATATTTTTAGGAGTTTTCGTAAATGGAAAAATAGTGGAATTAGCAGAGGTAAGTAAAAAAACGGTCGGTATAAGCATAACTGGAATTTTTAGTTTGGAAAAAACGCGATTAAAATCGAATAAAATAAATCCCGCTTTTGTAAATCCGGATTTGATATTATCGGTTGTTATAACGGTATTAAACGTATCGTAAAAACCGGCAATAAAATTTTCCTTAGTAATATAAATAACGTAATATCATATAAGACTTTCGATATATAATAAGTAAACGCGTTTTAATACGGAAAAATAAAATACGTCGAAAAGTTAAAACCGATAAAAAAAATAAGTAGGTATATAAAATGTAAGAATATCGTTAATTTTGTAGTAATTTTCGAATTCGATCGAATAATAGCTTTCGTAACCGTTAAGGATAAGGAAACGTTTCGAATTTTTAGTACGCGTTTTAATATATTTATCGAAATGTTTAATTTATTTTAAATTTAGTTTATTTATCGTTTAGCCGTTTTCGCTTATAGTAATCCTTTAGTTAAATAGGAGTGGGTTATCGGCAAACCAGCGAAAAAGGTAGTTTTTTCCGGCAAGGATAATAAATAAAGGTAAGGTTTAACTTTAAAAGTTAATAATTTATATTACCGTAAACTATTTCTTATTTTTTTATTACATTTATTTAAGTTTTTTACGTTTTTCGGCATTTGTAATTATTATATTTATTGTTATAAAAAAACTTATTAAAAACTTTATTTCGTCGAAGTTGTAAATATTTTTTTCCGTAATGCCGTATTTCGCGATTATAACCCGAATAAATTTAAACTATTTATAAAATACCTTTGGATTTTCGTATAAAACCCGTTAATAATTTATTTTTTAATTTAAATACGTTTTAAATTTATATTACCGTTTAATAAAGTTAAATACTTAATTAACCTCGATACGTTTTATGATACGTTACGTAAGTAATAAATTCGTTATATTTTTAACGTATTAATACCGGACGGAAAACGTTTGTATATTTAAATTAAGGATTCGTTCGATAATCGATTTTTTTTTAATCGGCGTTAATTTTCGCAAATTAGGGACGGTATCGGGTCGGGCGTATTTATTATTAATTCGCGTTTTTAAGGTAGTAAATGGGACATTATAAATAGAACTAAGTTTTTTATAATTAAGCTTCGGGTTTCGTTTTTTAACCTAAACGGCTAGGTTTATTTTCGTTTTTTTATAAGCCGTTCCATGTTATGGTTGTTAAAAAATAGGTGATTAAAGTTAAAGAGTTAAAATGATAAAAAAAGTGTACAGTTCGCTTGTGTATACAGCTCGCTTGTATGGTACGTTATATTATGCTTCTCTTTTTATAATATATTAAAATAAAAGTATTTATTATAATTTAAGTTATTACCGAGTTAGCAAATATTTTCAGTTTTAATTTAAACTATACAGTTATAGTTAATTATTAATTATCGATAATATGATAATCTTACTTATAATAATAATAAATTACGTTAATAAAAGGAAAACTCTATAGCTTTAAATATAAAAAAAGGTTATATTTAAATTCGGATTAACTTAAAGAATATAATAAATAACTTTTAATATTATATACGAGGTTTTAAATTACTTTGTAATATTTTTAAAGTTTATAAATTATTTAATAGTATATTACCAGGTGCTTAAATATATATTAAAAAGTTTATTAAAAATATTTATATATATTACCTGTATAGTATTTATATTTAATAAGTTTTTCGTACTTTATAAGAAGCTAGTCTTATAATTAATAGGAAGAAAAATATGTTTTATATTTAAAAAGGACAACTTCCAATACAATATAATCTTTCATATTAGAAATGGGAAAATATATATTAATATTACTAAAATATGAATATAATTAACATTTATTAATTATTTTATATAATATATATAAAATTATATTGTACTAATAATATTACTATAAGGATCTAGAAAAGAAACCAAAGGATAATAAAAGTTTTACTTATAAAAACGGCTTTAAAAATATAATATAAGAAAAGTAAGATATTTAATTACCGGTATTTTAAATGTAATAATAATAATAATAATTAAATAATAAAACTGTTAAAAATTATATTTTATCGTTTTTATATATATTAATTATATAAGATAAAGTTAAACTACTTTTATTTTTAAGTTAAAATTTAAACTTATTAATAAAATATTAAAAAGCTTTAAATATTATTTTAATAAATATATATAAATAATTATATGATATACGATAATAAATCGAGTTTTTATTTATAATTACTAAGGTATTAATTCAAGAATAATAACGTTACGTGAAATATAACTTACTAAATTATTTACTTCTAAAAAGTAATAAGATAGATATAGTAATTATCAAGTATAATTTTTAAAATAAATAAGGAGATAAATATAATTTCTTAAAAAAGTAAAAAAGTAAATAAATTATAACATTTTAAAAAATGATAAAAAATATTTTATTGCAAAAGTATATAAGGATTATCTATACGGATAATTAAAGGTTTATAAAATCTTAACACAATTAAATTAAATATATTGTTTATATTCAATTTATTAATAGTAAACATAATACGTTAATAAAATATTTATATTAAAACGAAAATAAAACCAAGTAAATTGTACGAAAAATTATAGTTAATATTAATCGTTAAATAATTATAAAATTCGAGAATGAGAAGTCTAGTTATAAGAGTATATTATAATAATATTGTCGTAAATATTAATTTCATTCCGAAAATTTTATATTTCTTATTATATAATATGAATATTAACGCCGATTAACTCCTATATATCTCTTTCGATATATATTTAAGATATATATAAACTACTAATATAAATTGTAAAATATAAAAATATAATTTTAATAAATATTTATATAATAACTTAAAGTAAATTATATATTATTAAATATTTTTAAAAATAAAAGAATTAAATAAATAAAGAAATTATTTATAATAAAATTAACTACTAATATTAATAAATACTGATGATAAACATAGAATAAGAGGTGATATAAAACAGGTAAATCGTTAATTAATATTAAAGACACTGTTTTATCATAAAAGCTTAAATGACGATATTAAATAATATACTAAAATTTCTAAGTAATTAAATATATAAATATATTAATTAAAACAGTTAGAATAAGGTGAACTTTTGATAAAGCGACATAGTTTACATCGTTACTAAACGTATTAAAACTACAAGGTTAAACTTATATTTCAATTTTAAATATATCGGCTTTTATGACATTACTTAATTAAATATAATAAAATAATTACGAACTTAAGTTATTATTATTAATGGTATTTTATTTAATTTTTTCTCTTTTAATAAAGGTTAATAACGCAGATAATTATAGTTAATTTAAAATATAATAAATATATTAAAAGGTATACGTAAATAAAACGTAATTATATATTACGTATTTAAATAAAAAGCTCTCCGGATTTTAAAAATATTTAAAAACTTACTAAAAGTTCTATTAAAGTTTAATATATTTTATAATTATTTTAATAATAACGCCGAAATTGCTCCGATTAAATATATTTTAATTAAAGCTACTTAAAAATAATTAAATCGTCGCTTTAATAATCGCCTAATTAACTAACGCGAAACTTTAAAAACTACTTAATACGCTTACTTATTTTCATTATTATTACTTTTTGAACTTTTTAAACTATTAAAATTTATATTATATTATTTTTATATGTTTTAAATATTAAAAGCTTTTTGTATTCTATAACGATTTAATTACATTATAGCTTTATATTTTTTTAATAACATCGGTTTTATAATGTTAAAAACTCTTTTTCGTAGATGTTTTATTTTAATTATTAATTTTCGGCCCCACTATTTCTTTGTATAAAAAAATAACAGAATATCGTTTCAATTATAAATAAAACCCCGTTATATATTAACTTTATATTTTAAACTTTATTTTACTATTTCGCATTGTTATCTTTATTAAAATAACAATATTACTATATAAATTTTGTATTAAATTCGTTGAAGATTATAGATAAATTTTAAAAACGAATAATAACCCGAAAATTACGTAAAATCATTAATAATAAAATTAAATATATTAAATAATAAACAGAGATAATTAATAAGAAAACAATTAAAAATAAGGTTTAAAAACGTCGTATTACGATTTAAGTAAGATAAATTTCGAAAATAATTAATTAAGTAACGTATTATCAGATGATTGTTAGCTTTAACTGAGCTACGAATCCTATACGGGTCGTATCAGCAAGTGTTGTTAGACAGTCTCGTAACAGGATTTATATCGGGTTCTGTCCTAGCCCTTTCTTTTAAGGTAGCTTGCAAGGGGGCTTGCGTTATCTTATACGTATTAACTAGTAGGTAGAATACGTTATTAAATTTTTAATAAGGATTAATTAAATAGGAATAAGTTAAAATAAATTAAAAGAATATATTTATTTATTAATCTTACGTCTTAAATAGTATTAACTTATAATAATATTATTATTATTAAACGTAATTAAATAATTTTATTATTAAAAAACTTTTAATACGAATTTCAAAATAAGGGTATAATAAAGGCTAATAATTAATTAACTTAGTCGTTATATAATCACCTTAATAGTATAAATGAAAACGATATAAACACTATTTTACTGTAATATATACGCGTTTAAATATTTATTTTTTTCGTTATTTCTAAGTACAGCGTTATATATATACTGTTACGCTTATAAAAGGATTAGTATATAGAATATATTAACAGATTTAAAGAAAGGAAGAAAACTAACGGTATAAGAGTTTTTCTAAGCGCTCTTTGCATATAAAAGCTAGTAGGCTTTTAGCGCCCGTTTCTTAATCTAATCGGAAAAGAGTTTTTACTACTAAATACCCCCTAGTTAAAAAGATAAGCCGTTTTTTAATTGCCTAAAGCCATGATAGGTTTCGTATAAAATTATTTAAAGATTAAAAACGTTACTGAGAATATTTTCCGTTAAATTTTATTACGAACGCCGTTTAAAACCGTTGTAAAATATAAAAGCGTATTCTTAAAGTTATATATATATACGAAACTTTTTTTTTTGCAATTTAAAGAGTATTTTAGCCTTTTTTTAAAGGTTAGCATTAAATAATTATTATTATAAGTAATTTAGTTTCGAAAGGGGTTTTTAATAAAATACGAAATTTTAATAAAAGGGGTTATATTATAACGTTTTTAATAACGTTATTAATAACGGTCTTAAAGTTATAATACTTTTAATTTTTTTTTCTATTTAGGGTATTTTTTTAACAACTTGAACGCTTATATTATATTACCGGTTTATAAGAGTTAAAATATAAAAGCTTCCTACGAAATTTAACGTATTCGGGTTTATTAAGTCGTTGTCGGAATTCTCGTATATTTTCGATAATACAAAAAGTTATTTTCCAGTTTTTAAGGTTCCGATATCCTGTTATAAGTTTTTATAAGTCTCGTAAGTTTATAAATAAGATTTTCGTAATCCGTAAAAATATAGTTTTTTATTTTTGCTGTTGCCGGGAATAAACCGGGGTTTAATTATTTCGTTACGGGTAATTTCTTCGGTATATATAATAACGGCCTTTTTATAAATAATTAATAGAAATAATTAAGTATATTTTTCGAATAATATAATAATTATAACGAAAATATTATTTTATATTATAGATATTAATATTACGAATATTTATTTAAAAGTTAAATATATAACGTTTATTTTAATAAAGTTTTTAATAATAAATAATTTATCAATATATAAATTATAAGGTTTCTTTACTATAATTATAAAATGTATCGTTACTTAATATATTTCGTAGTAAGTATTATCAACGTTAAAGTTAGTAAGTATAAATTCGATTTTTAAAGTTTATATATAATGTTATAATAAAATTTAATTTTCGTTAAATTTTTTTAACAACAGGCGTAAATATGTAATAGTTTACAGTAATGTTTATTTAAGATTATAATGATGAAGATAATAATTTATAAAATTTTACAATAATTATTACGTATTTTTTATCGTTTTATTATGTTCTATAAATATTTATTATAAAATAAGAATTTTTTAACTTTTAAAACTTAATAGTTTTTTTATTAGAATTAACGCTTTAGCTATTAGCGTATCGGGCGTATCGGGAACGTTTGAATTAACGGCGTGCTATATATCGCAAAGTTAAACGTAATATTTAAAAGGCGTTTATTATATACATTGATTATAGCGAATACCGAGGCGTTATTTTATAGCGGTAATAGGTTTAAATAAATAAAGCGATATTTTAAAGAATAAAAAAAGTTAATAAAGGTTAAGAACGTTAGTTATTTAGCGTAGTAATCGATTAAAAAGAGATGCGAGTAATTAAAAGAGCTAACTAACGTGCCAGGTTTATAATTATTACGTTTAAGAATGGATTAATATATAGGATATATTGATAGACCTAAAGCAAGCATGAAATTAAGCGGTACAAGGTTTTTTCTAAAAGCTCTGTTTATATAGGAGTTAGTGGGCGCTTAGAGCCCGCTCCCTAGTTTAACCGGAAAGGGGTCTTTATTGCGACATATACATTAAAAAGGTGAACTCTTTAAGAAATTTTAAGTAACCTTATTTTTGTAAGATATTAAATAGCAGTGGGCTAGAGTGAGGTGATCACCGACCAGTTTCAGAGCGGATTCCAAGAAGTGAGTGTATTAGGACTTCTATCTGGCGTCTCCTACTAGTTGCCAGATGGTGTATTTATATGGGTGAGTAGGTCGGCGGCTGGTCGGTTGCCAGCCGCAGCCCCGTAAGCTCTGTATTCTCACAATTTTAACTGTTTTTTTCTTTCTTTATATTTTATATTTTATTTCTATATATTTTCGTAAAGAAATATCGCAAAATTATATAGATTTTAGCTTTTAATTTATAGAAAACAAGATTTAAAATAAGATATATAAGCTCTTTTAACAAACCTTATATTATTTAGATATTTAAAGATAAGTAAAAAGTATTATTATGTGATAAAACGGTGGCAGGTCTGTAGCAGGTGTTAAAAAAAGTAATATATAGCTCTTATATAAAAGACTGTCGCAGAATAGGGGTAATTTACTTAGTTATTAGAACCTGCTAGCTAGTAGGCACCCCGTAGAAACGTTATTCCGGGGCTCCTATATTATATATAGAGCTTTCTAACTACCGTTTTTTAAAGCCTAGATTAACTAAGTTAATTTATACTTTATATATTTTATGTATTTTTTTTAACGATTAGCTTAATTGTTATAGTTATAAATCCGGTATTTTAATTACGTAAGATAGTTATAGTTAAGGTAATTACGATTTTTTATTTATTAATTTAAAAATTATATTGCTTTTTAATATATCGGATAATCTTATCCTTAAAGACGTAATCTTTAAAAATCGTTTTAATTATTTTAACTAGTTTTTTGTTTTACGTTTTAACGCTTTTTTGTACGGCGTTTAAGATTTTATAGATTTAAATATACCTGACGTAAAACGTTTTATAAAACTTTAAAAGTTCTTTACGATCGAGGAATATATTATAAAAGTTAACGTCTAGGTAAGGAAATAATATACGGATATATTAACTGAATAATGAAATTTTAATATAGATCTTAAATAACGTAATTTTATCCCGGAAGTTTTTAAGAAGCAAAACGCCGTAGATTTTAAGGAATAATACGAATTTAATTTAAAACGTACTGTAAAAAATAACCGGGAAAAGTTACGAAAAGTTTTTAAGATAGACGTTAGATACGTTAATATTTAAACATAAATTAACGTAACCGTAAAAAGCCAGATTTTTAGGAACGTTTAAGTTAATTTGGTAATTTAAAGAAAAACTATAAGCTAGGATTTGCTTAAAGAATTAAGAAATTAATTTATTTCTTTAAAGTTAAGTATTATTACGATAATATGCAAAAATTACCGTAAAGTTTTACGTTTAGCCGAAATAGGCTATATAAGGCTTGATTAATAATCTTGGACTTAATTTATTATTTATATTTAAATAAAGGCGTATAACTTTTAAGAAATTAAGGGTACGTTTACGGCAAAGGATTTTTTAAACGCCGTAATAAAATATTTCGTACCTAATTAGGGGAGAAAGGAATTAGCTAATTTTATCCGAAATAATTTTTTCGGTAGGCCTATTATAAACCTAAAAGAACTAAGATTTTAGTTTTTAGCGATATATTACGAACATAATTTAAAAACCGAAATTAAGGCCTTTGGGACTTTCGTTACGTTAATAAAAAAATCATTTTCCGATTTAGGATTAAGGCCTATTTTTAACGCTAATTCTTTTTCGCTAAAGGCGTTTAAAAAAAATAAATGCCTTTATTTAGTTATATTAAATAAAACCCATAAATCAGAACCTAAGGAATATATTATCCAACGTCTGGTAATTACAGGGATAATTATTTATAAAATCCGTTAAATTAGTTTAAAAAAAATTCCGTGATAAATTTAAAAAGTTCTCTAAATAGAAAGAATTTATCTGGGATTTTATAAGGCGATTACCGTTTAATATAAAAGTTTAGTTTGGTAATATTACCGTAACGTTAATTGATTTATATACCTTAACTACTTTAAATCTAGTATTAAGGATTTATATTACCATTTATTTTGGCAGGTAATTTTTATTACAGTTTACTTTTTTTAATAATTATAAAGTAAAGTATTTAATAAATATACGAAATTTGTTTATTCCCGGTTTTTTTATTTTTAATATTATAAAGAAAACGGTAAAAGCAGGGTTTTCTTTATTACCGATTAACGGTATAGGGTAAAAAATAATTAAAAAATTATTATTCGGAATTTTAGGAAAGTTAAAATATAATTTTACTTTTAACGATATAATAATAGTAAAAGGTTTTTATATTAATATTATTTCGGGAGTTTTATTACGTAAAACTAGGATCTGGTATTACGGCATAAATTATTTTTTTCGGCGTAGAGAGATTAATAAAAGCGTTAATATTATAAAATATATTTGTATGTATAATGTAGTTTTTTTTAAATATAAACCGTTATTTTTTTACTTAAACGTTTTATTAGTGATTCCGTAAAGTTTTGTAGGTATTTTGATATTTTTTACGATTAGTAGAAAGAAGGAGAGGCCGTAAAAGCGATTAAAATTTTTTTTACGTTTTTATAAAGGAATAAAGGATATTTAGTATTTTAAATTTAGGTATTTAGGATTTGAAGTGTTAAAATCGTTTGTTAAAAACGTTAGGAACGTTATTATAAAAGGGATAAAGCGTTTAAAATCCGTAGATTATATTTATATATACGTTTTTTAAGTGATTTCGAAACGTAAATCCGAGAGCAGAGTTTTTAAACCTTTTTGGCGTATTATATGGGATTATTTTGATTATTTTCAAAAGTATAATGGTTTTTGTAATTCCTAGCGATTAAAGACGAGTATAATAGGAAATTTTTCGTTTTATTAATAATTAATCGTTTTGAAATAATATCGTTTTAGATTATTAGGGATTTTGAGTATTAAATACGTAAATAATATAGGTTTTTTATTTGCAAAATTAAGTAGGGTAATAATATTGGGACGACTGTATTAAATAGATTTATAAAATATTAAATATAGTATATCGAGGAAGGAATCGAATTTAAAATATCTTTTTTATATATTAAAGAATTTATAGGAAAAAGTAAGTAAGTAGATTAAAAACTAATTAATAAAGTTTTTAAAATACGGCTGGAAATAAACCTTTTTAAAAATCTTTAGCCCGAAATAGTAAAAGTAATTGTGTAGCTGTATAATATAAGCTTAAATTATGCGTACGATTTGTTTTCGTTAAATAAAATACTTGTTTATTAATTTAAATAATATTTCCGTTAATATAATCCCGTTATTATTAATACGATTACGGTAAATTTTAAATTAAATTAGTTAAGGATTTATATATACGGTATATATGTTTATTTATTAATAAAAGAGTAAGAAGCAGAATAAGAAAGGCGAATTTAAAAAATGAAACCGAAAATTTATATTGGTTATTTAATAAGGTATTAAACTTTTAACCTATACCGAATATAGGTATTAAAGTTCCGCAAAATTATTATTACGTATAATATTAAATTTAATAAAGATATTTTTTATTAATTAGAAAAAAAAAGGAAAAAGTGTTCGTTTTAGTTATAAGTAGGGAGCTTATAAATGATTTATATATTTCCGAGGAAATACCTAAAGAAAATATAGTTTTCGATATATTTAATGCGTAAAATAACTTTTACTAAGATTATAACGTTTTAAAACTTAAAGATAACTTTATTTTCGATTAGGAAAATTTAACAGGTGATTAATTAAAGGGTTAGAACTTGGGGGTAAAGGAATATATAAATAAAGTTAAAAATAAGTTTAGATTTTTAATCTTTAAAGATATTGTTAATCCGGAAAATGAAATTTAAAAAAACGCTTAAAAGAACAAGATTTAATAGATAATTAAAAATATCGAATCCATAAATAACGCAAAAGCTGATTTAAGCAAAGAAATAGGTACGGAAAAAACCTCCCGGAAAATATATTTAACAGGGTATATAAATAAATTAGCCGATTTACCCGAATTTGAAATTAGGTTCGGAATTTTAATAAATAAGAATTTTACCGGTAATTAACAGAATTTTATTTTTAAAGCTTTTAAATTAAAAAAAGGAAAAGAAAGTAAAAATAACTTACGTAAAAAAGCAAAAGATTATAAAAACGAAAAAATCCTGATAACATTAAAAACGGTAACGCTTATTAGATAAATATTACCGTAATTTATAAAAGTAGTAAAATATACCTGGCCTTAAATCGATATTAAAAAAAAGTAATTTACCTATTCCCATTACTGCAGTATATAATAAAATAAAAATACGAGGAATTATATACTTTCTATGCAATAATTACGGTAAAGGCGTTACAAAAAAACGCTAAACGGCTTAGCATTATACCTAACAGGCCCAGAATTTATAAGAATTAACTAGCTAAACCGCCTAAACGTTAAAAGGATCTCGAAAAACATCTTTTAAGAAATACCTTTAAATAGAATATTTAAAAAAAATCACGGCGTTTATAAAACGCGAAATATAAAAAAAAATACCGATTATATAAGCTGAATTCAAGCTAATCCCATTAAAATAAGTATTTATATATAAATTTAATAAAAATAACAGGTTAAAACGTTGTAAATTACATATTTATATACGTAGTAATCTCTAGAAAACCAACTTATTTATTAGTATATACGTTATTACATTTATAGTTAAATGCTTTAAAATAGTTATGGTTATAATTATTAAATATAACCTTAAAACCCGTTAATATAAGATAAAAACAACCTTTTTAAACGTTATTTATAAGGAGCAGGTTAAAGTAATTTACGTTTTCCCGGATAGATTTAAGAAAAATAGAGTATATATAAAAATCGAATAAGTTTTATATAGGCTTAAAAATTTACTTTTACTATAGTATCGAAAGTTTTCTTTTATTTTACAAAGATTAAAATTTACTTTATCTTTAAAAAAGCCGTACTTATTTTATAACGAATAATATACGTTTATTATTATATTTTTTTATAAATAATCTATTTTTTTTATATTACCGAAAAAATAAATACGAAATTAATAAGGTAATTACCAAATTAAAAAGATCGTATAAACTAAAAAATTAAAACGAAATAAGTTAATTTTTAAATATTCGAATAATCCGGAATAAATTAAAGAAGTAAATTATTTTAACGTATCATTCTTATATCGAGAAAATCGTTATTTGTTTTAAATTAGCAAAGAACGTATACGTACTACCGACTTTTTTAAAAATTAAAAAAATTATTTTTAATAGCGGAATTACTTTTAAGAAGTAAATTAAGAACTATTAAAAACGTATAGGTTTTATTTTATATATTATAATAATAATTTGATTAAATATAACCTTTATTACTTTCTTATTATTAAAATTTTTAATTAACTTTTTAATTAAATATGTAACGGTTATTAATAAAATAATCCGTTACTTTTAATATACGCATTTCCTTAAAATCGTATATAAAGGTATAAAGAAGGAAACTTAAGTTTTACTAATTATAGGAAACGTATTATTTACTAATAACTTTAAAATACGGTAATTCTTTTAAAGTTATATAATAATACTTTTTAAAAAAGCAGTTATAGAAAAAGCAATTTGTTAAATAACAATAACGACCTTTATAATAAAAATTAAATTATTTACGTTAAAATATATAGTTAAAAAAACTTTAATTTTTAAATAATTATTCCGAAACCTTAAATTAGAGCTAGGTTAATTATAAAAGATTTTTTATAATAATTAATAAATAATTAAATTAATAATAGAAAAAAACTCAAAAAATTAATATTTAGTTACGTTACGTTAATATATAACATATATAATTACGTTAAAAATAAAACCGGAAATTATTTAGCGTTATTTATTTATTTATAACGTAAATATTTATTAACAAATTAACTAAAGTTTTTTTAAGTAAAAATTCGAATATTTTAAATTATTTTTTATTTTACAAAATTTACGGTAAACGTTATTAAATAATCGTAAAAGTAAATAAAATATAGAAATTATTATTAGGCCTAAAATTTTTAAAACGAATTTTCCTTAATTACTAAAAAAAAAAAAACAGAAAACTATTATTATTACTACTATTGCTCCTATAGCAAAAATACGTCCAAAATTTGCCTAACTAAAATCAGTACCTACGTACGTACCATGGCTGTCAGCTAGCAAGGGGTGCTAAACGCACCCTAAATACGGAAAGGGTCCTTTTAATCGGAAAATATATATTCCGTTACTAAGCTATAGAAAAGCTATACGCATACGAAAAACATACGCAACTTAGCCTAATATAACAATACAATTAATATCCCCTATATCTAACAATTAAGAGTTTTATTTGCTTAATTCGCGTTATTATTAATTAATTAACTGTTGCTAAAACGATATAAGTTATATATCAGTAATAACCATTAATATATTTCATTAATTGCAATAATAACGGTATCGTTAACGTTTTCCGTTATCTATAACGGATTTAAGAACTGGGACCGCTTTAAAGGCGAATTTCAAGTTAAAGCATACGTTCTCGATATATAGGATTATATTAATCCTAATTAGTTATTTCCGTAACTTATTAAACTAATAAAATCTGATATAATCTTATATCCGAAATAACAAATCCGTTATACGATACGAATTAATACCCTAAGCGACTTTTTAACTATATTTACATTTTCCGGAAAAACTTACGAAAAAATCGATTATATTAATTATTTAACAAATACCTTTAAAATAACGACCGAAAACAAATAAGCTTATAATTAAAACTTTACGGCATATACTTATAAAAATCGCAAGTACGATACTTTCCGAAAAAACAATAACGACTTTATAAAATAAGTTTTGAAATTAATATCTCCAGCGATTAAAAAAATAAATTTCCTCCCAGGAAAAAACCTACGGGAATGGTACGTTAAGCTGGCTAAATCCGGTAAGGTATATAATAACAAGCTTTTAATTAATACCTAACAAAAGTACCGCGAAAAACTAAAATAAATTTCGAAGTCGGTAAAAAAACTAAACGAATAAATCGTAAGGTAATAAAAGATTATAATCCAAAAATAACGACATAAAGTTTTAAAAATAAAAATAACGATTGTATAGGTAAACGATTTATATATAATACTAACTCTTATTATAAGGACTTAAACGATTATTTTCCAGATGGTAAAGAAATTTAAGATTAATAACGGTACGATTAGTTATTAGGAAATAGCGGTTAATTTTCTAGATTATTAGATTATAACCTATTTATAACTTATATCGAAAAATATTAAGGTAACGTTTCCGACGTTTTACGGGACACCTACGGACCCTTTTAATTAGGACGATCTTGATTAGGAGGAGACTAAGGATAATTCTTAGCTGCAAAAAAGAACCCCAGGGCGTAAACCGAAACGAAGCGGTCGTAAAAATTCCCAAACGGGCCGAAATAGCAGTAATAACAAGCGAAAGCGTTAAGAATTAAACGTATAGGGAACCCGTTATAAAACGTACTTAAGTTTTTCTATAGGTTTTCCCAGTGTTATTACGTATTCCTTAACAAAACCCCGGCAAACTTCTGCTTTAATAACAAAATGGTAATATACGTCTAAGGCTGAATGTTTTCCGATTAATCTTTAAAGGAAGAAATTAACCGTTTGTCGAAAAACATGGAAAAAATAATTATTTAAAAAAGAGATTAATTTTTAAAAAAAGTAAGACGGATTTTAACGTATTTTTTAATTTTTAATTAACGTAATACGATAAACGTTACGCTTTACCCCTTAAAAAATTTATCCATTTTAAACTCAGGGTTTACGATATATATCTTTAACTTTATTAACAGGTTTTTAAATTTTAAACATACCGTATAAAGTAACGGGATATATATAAGCAATAATTTCGTTCCGATTAAAGGATACAGAAAGATTAACGTAATATTTCGAAGTTTTAGCAGTACGAAAATATTACGTTTGTACGATTTAGTTTACTGCGAAAGCTTTGTATATAACCTGGTATCTTTCCGGCAGCTTTAAAAAAAAGGGTAATAGTAAAATAACCGAAAAACTAATAATTTTATCCGAAATAAATATAATCAGGTAATTATTACGTTAATAAATAAGTTTAATTAGTTCGTTATCGAAAATATTACCGTAATAATTACTTATATAGCTTTTATAACCTATAAACGAAACGTTAATTTATAGATAGCGAAATTATTACGGACCGGTAACGGCATTATATAGCACCTAAGATTAAATTATTTAAAGCTTAAAATAATCACTTAATTATAATTTTATACGAAAGGAATCCGCTTAAAAAGTTTTATAATAATCGAATATTAAATATATAGCAAAACGAAGGCTAAAAAACAAATACGTCGCTAGCCTAAAAAGGAAATTTCCCGATTAGGTTAAAAAATCGTTTTTAACTTTATAAACTTCGAAAAAAATATAAAAGGATATAAATACGTTATATTCGCTACTAACAGGTACTTAGGCTTTATTTAAGATACTTATTTTAAGAATCGAAAATAAAATATATTAATTATAACGTTTAAATATTTCTTAAAAATCCTAAAAAATTAAAATAAGGTTTTTCCATAGATAATTAAATGTAATAACGAAATCTTGAAAAATTATTAATTTCGAAATATATTACAGTTGCTTCCTTTTAATATCAGACTAAAACCCTTAATACCGTATACCTAGGCTTAAACGGGGGTATAAAACGTTTAAAAGGTATAATTAAAAAGAAAACGATTACGATATAAAATGGCGTTAAATTACCTTTATTTCTAATCGTATACATCTTTAAAATAGCAATATATCTATATAACCGTATCTTTAAATACGTACTTTTTTAACAAAGCTTATACGAGGTTTATTATATTTACTTAGTATATAAAGATAGCGTTACAGTATTTAATCGGAAGTTATAACAAGTTTACTTATAAGTATATAACTGTATAACTTATATTATGATAATTATTATTATAAAGAAAAAACAAAGGTTTTAAAAGCTAAATCTTAAAACGTAAATTAGCTTTTTAATCGGTTACCGATTTACGAATATTTACGAAATTTAAAACCCGTTAATTAACAAAGTTATTATTATTCGAAAGATATAATTTAACGAAAAGGCCATCTTTTTATGTAATATTAAAGACTTAAAAAACGACTTTTTATACGTAATAAAAAAAAAGTTACAAAAATTACTCCGATAAGTAAAAATACCTGATTAAAATGATAATTATTTAATTTATATATAAAAAAAGGATAAAAATTTAAACGGAATAATTTAATTACCGGCTAAACAGAAAGAATAGCTCTAAAGAGGTATTAACGTAAAAAACGTACAGGATAAGAAAAAATAAACTTATTTGTAAAAGATTAATTACTTTTATATCACCGCTATATTCGAACTATTTCCGTCCCTTAAACTATTATTACTACTAACATTTACCTTAATAACTATTACGATTATTACGTTAACGGAAAAAATAAAGGTAATTTTAAACTTTTTTTATATTATTTAACTTAAAATAACGATAAAAAACGAAAATATTTTATAGGTAATAAATATAAGCCCCCTGTATATTCCATATTAAAAAAATATTATCCGAAACGAATATAAAATATAAAAAACCGTATTTAATACAAAACGTTTAACCCCCTTTATAAATGCGTATAATAACCGGCCGGTAAATTATAAAAATTTAAAGAAATTAATTACCCGAAATATGCGTTATCTTAATCGGAAAAATAATAATACCTTAATATATAAAAAAATATTAAAATCGCAAAACCGGATATATAAACATAATTTACCGTTACCGTTACGAAGTTATAAAAAGCTAAATATATACCCGTTAAAGGAGATATTTCGTAAAACCGAAAAGGTTTACTTATAAAATTATAAGAAGATATAATCCTGGGAAATAATTAAGTAGTTTTTTGCTAAAAGGAAACAAATTTTAAAGTAGATATAAATATACGTTTATAAATTTAACAAATATAACTAGCTTTAAAAGTATAAAGTTTATTTCGTTATATAAGGCGATTAATAATTGAAAAACGTTTATAATAATATATACGTATTTATATTAATTAAAAAGTTGTTTAAAACGTTAATCGTTACGGTAGCTAAGTTCGACTTAAAGCTTAAATAATATAACGCTATTAACGTTTTCGTTAACGTTAACTTACCTTATAAAATATATATAAAAACGTTTTTAAGGTATTTGTAACGTAATAAGATTTTCCTAATTAAAAAGGTTTTATACGGCTTAAGAAAATCGTTATTATTATAACAGAAAAACTTTACCGGAATGCTTAAAAAACTAGGATTTAACCCCGTTCCTTATAAACCTTATTACTTTATTCGTTAAAAGGTGCTTATTTTTTTCTTTATAGACGATATCGTAATAATATATCGCAAAAAAAATTAAGACCTCGTCGATCAATTAATTTAACAAATTCGGAAACGGTACACCTTTACAGAGGGTAAAGACTTATAATAGTTCCTCGGTATCGAAATAATTAAAAATAAACCTAATAAAAAAATCTGGTTATCTTAATCCGATTTTATAAATAAATTAGCTAACTTAATCCCTACAAAAAACTTAAATAACCTTTTAAAAACGTTTATAATTAACGTTAAGTTATTACCAAATCCTAATTTGGCTTATCCAGGCTTTATTAACAGATAATAGAAAAAAATCGGTTCTATCTTTTACGTAACAATTAATACGTAACCCGATATATCCTTTATCATATTCCGATTTACCCGTTTTAACCTAAACCCTAATAACGTACATTACAAAACTATTAATCAAATTATATTATATTTAATCGGAACTAAAACGTTAACGTTATAATTTGGAAACGAAAATTCGTTAAATACCTAAAATAATACCTTCTTTATAAATAATACGGTTAATCGAAAAAGTTCCCAAACTTACGTTATAAAGCTATTTAAAGAAATAATAAAATAATAAACAAATAAGTAAAATACAGTAATTACTTTTACAACAAAAGCAAAGTTATTATCCTTTACGTAAATTATAAAAAAAACCTTATTTAACTTTCGACTAATTAAAAAGTTAGGAATTACCCTAAATGTTAGATCGTTAAATATATAATATAACAATTAATAAATTATACAGTTTATTAACGCCAATGTCGTCTTATTACAAACGAAACTGCGGTACGTAAATATATATAATTACTGGTTACGAAAAACCGCAAAAAAAGACTTAATTAAAATGAACTATACGCCTACAGACGATATACTAGTTAATAAACTAACTAAAGCCTTATTATGCAAACCGTTTAAGTATTTTAAAAAATAGCTAGGACTAATAAATATTACGGAGGCCCTTAAACGGCAAAAAAATACCCTACAAATAATTTTAAAAAAGAAATTAATTAATCAAAAAAATTCAATTGCCGGAAAAAAGGTCGAATAAAAAACTATAACTTTACAAAATGATAATAAGTAACGATTAACGCCATAAATACTTTAAGGCGTTAAAGGGGTGTATCAGCTAGCAAAAGGTGCTAAATACACCTTAAATACGGAAAAGGTCCTTTTAATCGGAAAATATATATTCCGTTCCTAAGCTATAGAAAAGCTGTACGCGTACGAAAAACACACGTAATTTAGCCTAATATAACAACATAACTGATGTCCCCTATATCTAACAATGGCAGAGCTGGTAACGGACGTTATAAAGCCGGCAGACGTAATTTTACTTTCCTCCCTTTATTCTTTTTTTTTTCTTTAAGGAAGGCGTATATAGTAATATAAAAACGGCAAATTTTCTATTACGTAATTAACTTTTTCCCTAAATCGCGCAAATAAAGAAAGGGATTTATAACAAAACGGTTATTAACTTTAAAGGTTATAACTAAGCGGACTGTAAACAAACGGATAAAAATAAAACTGCAATTAATATTTAATTAAGGAAAAAGTTCCTAAGGAATAAGGAAAATACGTATACCGGAATATGAATATATCCGGAAACGTAACGCTAACAGTAATTATTTACAGCGGCGTCGAAATACGTACCCGTAAAACGGCCCGTAAACGCGGAACGTAAGTAATTAAGGTAAGGTTCGGCGCGGCATATATTACGCGTAGGGCGTTAACGGAAAGTGTTAGATATAAGGGATATCAGTTATATTATTATATTAGGCTAAGTTGCGTATATTTCTCGTACGCGTACAGCTTTTATATAACCTAGTAACGGAACATATATCTTCCGATTAAAAAGATCCTTTCCGTATATAAAGTACGTTTAACACCCCCTGCTAACTAACATACCCCTTTAACGCCTTAAAACATTTATAACATTAATCGTTATATATTATTACTTTTTAAAACTATAACTTTTTATTCAACCTCTTCTCCGGCGATTAAATCCTTCTAATCAGCTAATTCCTTCTTTAAAATTACTCGCAAAATATTCTTCCGCCGCTTAAAAACTTTCGTAATATCCACTAATCCTAACTGCTTTTTAAAATGCTTAAATAATTCGCATAATAAGGTTTTAATCAGTTTATCGGCCAGCATATCGCCGTAAACGTATAATCCACTTTAATTAAATCCCTCTTTACGGCTTTTCGTAACTAATAATTATATATATTTACGTACCGCAACTTCGTCTATAACAAGGTAACGTCGGCGTTAACAAACCGTATAATCTGTTAATTATCGCATTACATATTCAGCAGTCCAATATCCAAAATAACTCCTAATTCTTTAATTAATCGAAAACTAAACAAAGCTTTTTTTACAACCTACGTAAAAAATAACAACTCCGTTTTTATTATAAAAATAATCACTATATCTTACTTATTCGCCCGCTATCCTATTATTTTTCCAAATAACTTCATAACGTAAACTTAAAAACTTTTTCGATTAATCGTATTATCCGCAAAAAAAACATTACTTTAAATATTTAACAAATCTTCGCCTTTAAATTATAACGTTAACGTTTTAATCTCGATCAAATATAATATAATTCGATTAACGGCTTTATAATATACGTCGTTAAGGTTTAAATTAAAACGGGCAAATCGGGATACGGTAAAGGATATATCAGGTCGCATATTAATCGCTATATAAAAAATAAAACCGATTTTTTTCTAATATCTATTAACAAAACCCGGATAAACTAAATTAAAATTCGGTAATAACTTAACATTAATTATAAACGTCTTTAAAAAGCTATTTAAACTTTTTTTAAAAACTAAGTTAACCAGCTTATTTATAAAGTCGGATTAAAATAACCAGATTTTTTTGTTAAGTATATCTTTAATTATTTCGATACTAAGGAACTACTATAAATCCTTACCCCCTATAAAGGTATACCGTTCTCGAATTTGCTAAATTAATTAATTAACGAAATCTTAATTTTCCTTACGAAATATTATTATAATATCGTTTACGAAAAAAAAAAATTAGCACTTTTTAACAAATAAAGTAATAAAATTTATAAAAAATAGGACTAAATCCCAGTTTCTTAAACGTCCCGGTAAAATCTTTCTACTATAACAATAACGACTCTTTTAAACCGTATAAAGCCTTTTTAATTAAGAAAATCTTACTATATTACGGATATTTTAAAAGTATCTTTATATATACTTTATAAGGTAACTAAGCATTAACGAAAACGTTAATAGCATTATATTACTTTAACTCTAGGTTAAATTTAGCTATAACGGCAATTAAGGTTCTAAATAAATTTCCAACTAAAATAGATACGTATATATTACTATAAGCGTTTTTTAACTGTTAATTACCTCGTACGACAAAACGTACTTTGCATTTTTATAACCAGCTATACTTATCGAACTTATAAATATATATTTATATACACCCTAAAATTTATTTCCCTTTAACAAAAAACTAATTAACAACTTCCTAAAATCGCATCTTTTTATAATTTTATAAATAAGCCCTTTCGGTTTTACGAAATATCTTTTTTAAAAAATATATACTTAGCTTTTTATAATTTCGCGGCAGTAATAATAAATTACGCCTATATATCCGGTTTCGCAACTTAAAAATTATATATATCTTCGTATTAAAACTTTTCCGATTAAAATAACGCGTATTTCGGGTAATTAACTTCCTTAAATTTCCGTAACTTACCGGCCGATTATCGATTATACTAACAAAGTAAATTATTTATTTTACGTTAAACGCGGTTTCCTACATTTTATAATCGTACCGATAACCATCTTTTCGACATAGAACGTACAGGGAATTTACATTTACAATTCGTAAAATACTTTCGTTTTTTACCGTTACCCTAAGTTAAATAACGTAATAAAAACTTAAAATTACTTTTATTATTTCCGTTAACGTAATAATTGTAACAATTATTAAAGCAAACGTTAATAAAGATAATAATTTAAAAAACGGAAATAATTCGAATATAATAATTATATAAAAGTAATTAGTTTTATATAAATAAACTTATTTTTCCTTATTCCGTACGTCTTATATACCTATACCACTTTGGAATTACCTTTTTTATTTAACCGGTAGCTAAATTATTTTACTTAAGTTTTCGTTTTTTTTTTATATTTATATATTTAAATAACTTAAGCCTTAATTAAATATTTCTACTTATTACAATAACTTCTATAGCTTTTTTTTTATAACGTACAAAAAATCGTTTTTTAAGTTTTTAATATTACTTAAAAAAATAACCTTTTCGTTAAACTATACGTTTCGAATAATAACAACTTTATTAATTAATAGGTTCCAAATCTCGTAAATATTTATAAATCGGTAACTAATTAAAAAACCAATCCAGGTTTTAAAATTCAACTTTTAAAATCTTTATTCTTTCTCTATAACGGTAATTATTATAACGTAGGCTATATAGCCGTATACTTACAAATGGGCTTGTTAAAGTTTCCAATTAAGCATTACAACACTATCTCTATACGCCAGGTAAATATAATAAACCTTATATAAGCTTTACCAAAAAAATGCGTATTTAAAAATACGGTTATACAGATATATTATTACTTTAAAAATATATACGATCAGGAACGAAAATAACTTAACGCCATTTCGTATCGTAATCGTTTTTTCCTTAATTATATTTTTTAAGCGTTTTATATTCCCGTTCTAAACTTAGGTATACGGTATTAAAGGTTTAAATCTAATGCTAAAAAAAACGATTATAATATATCTCGAAATTAATAATTTTTTAAAATTTCGTTATCGTATTCGATTATTTATAAAAAAACCTTATCCTAATTTTTTAAGATTTTTAAAAAATATTCGAACGTTATAATTAATATATTTTGCTTTCGGTTTTTAAAATAAATATCCCAGATAAAATTTAAATACTTATCGGTAACAAATATAACGTATTTATATCCTTCAAAGTTTTTTTCGAAATCCGTAAAATTAATAATAATTTTTTATTTTAATCGGGAAGTTTTTTCTTTCGGTTTTCGGCATATTTACCTTTTAACCTTCGCTTTACTATATACTTAGTATTTAATTATTATAAAACCCTTTAAACGTATTCCCTTTATATAAAACTATAACTAAGCAATTACTTCGGGCTTAAAATATCCTAATCTCAAGTATTAAATCGTACCATTACTAATACGTAATGGTTGCGTTATATATAAATTAACGTTTTATTTATAAAATACAAAAGTTATATAAGTAATTATTACGTTAATATCTTTAATAACGAATTAATTAAATTTATTTATTAACATAACAACTATTTAATTATATTTATTTCGAATAAAGTTATTAATTTTTCGATTATTTTATTAATACCCCTTTTTTCGAAACTGCCGGAAAAATACTAAGTTATATACGAAATCCTTATAATAGGCTACGTCGTATAAACGTAACGCTTTTAAACCCTTAAGGCTCTAAAGCAATATATCTACTTCTCCATATCCTTTAATCGGAATAAAGCTATTCCTTACGTACACTCCGTTACCTTAAATCGTTATTCTATAATTCAAAAACCTACTAATAAAGTTAAAAATATATATCGTAAATCCTAAGTTTAAAATAGACGAATTTTTTAAAAAGTAAAACATAACGTTTACTGCATTATTTTAATTAAAAATTAAAAAAAACGCCAAAACCCGTTTTACTCCCTTTAAAAATTAATCTATTTCCTAAATAATTATTTTCTCTATAATCTTCGATAAACAATTAATTTCTTTTTTCAAAAACTAATCGAAAACAATTTGGTTTTAAATTAATATTAAAACTTCCCTACTAAGCTTAAATTCTACCGGAACTTTATTAAAAAACGTATAATAACATTAAAATAATTTATACGCTAAATTTAAGCATATTTTACACCAAATCCCTTATACGTCTAACTTTTAACGCTTTCGTTTATTACTACTATTATTTCGACCCGTTTAAAAACTTTTATAACCGCCTCGTTTCGGCCTACGCTTTAAAATCCTCCCTTATGGTTAAAGGTTATCTTTAACCTTTTCCTAATCAAGATCGTCCTAATTAACAGAATTCGTAAACGTCCCGTAAAACGTCGGAAATATTACTTTAATATTCTTAAATATAAATTATAAATAAGTTATAATCTAATAATTTAAAAAATTAACCGTTACTTTTTAATAATTAATTGTACTATTATTAATCTTAAGCTTTTTCATTATTTAAAACGTAATTATTCAAATCCTTACAATAAATACCAATACTATATACAAATCGTTAACCTATACGATTGTCATTTTCGTCCTTAGAACTTTATATCGTTATCTCTAAGCTATAACTTTTTACCACTTCATAATTTATTCGTTTAACTTCTTTATTAACTTTAAAACTTACTTTAATTTTTTATAATACTTTCGTTAAGTATTAATCAAAAGCTTATTATCGTACACCTTACCGGATTTAACCAACTTAACATATTATTTCCATAAATTTTTTCCTAAAAAAACATTTATTTCTTTAATCGCTAAAAATATTAACTCCAAAACCTATTTTATAAAATCGTTATTATTCTTTCGGAAAATATCGTATTTACAATCTTTATAAATATATGCCGTAAAGTCCTAATTATATATTTATTTACCTTCGGTTATTATTTTAAAGGTATTCGTTAAATAACTAATATAATCGATTTTTTCGTAAGTTTTTCCGGAAAATATAAATATAATTAAAAAATTGTTAAAGGTATTTATTCGTATTATATAACGGATTTATCGTTTTAAATACGAAATTATATTAAGTTTTATTAATTTAATAAGCTACGGAAATAACTAATTAAAATCGATATAATCCCATATATTAAAAACGTACGCTCTGGCCTAAAATTCGCCTTTAAAACGGTCCCAATCTTTAGGTCCGTTATAAATAACGAAAAACGTTAACGATACCGTTATTATTACAATTAATAAAATATACGAATAATTACTACTAATATATAGCCTATATCGTTTTAATAACAGCTAATTAATTAATAATAACGCAAATTAAGCAAATAAAACTCTTAATTATTAAATATAGGGGACATTAATTATATTGTTATATTAGGCTAAGTTGCGTATATTTCTCGTACGCGTACAGCTTTTATATAGCCTAGCAACGGAACATATATCTTCCGATCAGAAGGATCCTTTCCGTATATAGGGTGCGTTTAGCACCCCCTGCTAGCTGACAGAAAGGGCGTACGGGCGTCTCGGGGGGCGTAGGGGAAAACGCGCCCGCAAAAACTTTAACATCGGCCTCGGTATTAGCGGCCTCGGCGTTAACGGCCTCAGCAGCGGCTACTGCTACGGCGGTAGCTGCGGCGGCTACGGCGGTATTTATAACGGCGCGCTTATCCTACGCGCGTTATGTATGCGTAACGCGAACGTACGTAATAACAATACGGCAAATTTCCGAATTATAATAAAACATTTACAATTATTATTAATAAATTTACGTAAAATTACCTTAAAGCGGTATATATTTACGGTTATAGTTATTATTATTATTGTTAATAATAATTACGATTAATAATTAATATATTTAATAATTTATAACGTACGTAACGTATACGTAAAATGCAGAAAAAAACATTTACTTCTAGTAATAATAATAATAATAATAATAATCATCATCTACAATACGAACGTTAACCTTGCGATTTTTTTCCCAAACTTAAAATATTTACAAAATTACTATATAAACCGAAAAAAAAAACAAATATTATAACGTTAAAAGTTTAACAAAAAAAATATAAGCACCTAGAATACGGACCTACCTTTTCGTTACTTATTACCATAAACGATAAAAAGAAGAAAATATAGCAATTAACTCCTTTAAAAACATTTAAAACATATATAACGTACGTTTTTATTATTACGCTTACAATACGCGTTAATAACGTTATTTTTTTTGTTATTGTTATTTTATTTATTTAGGGATTATATAAACTACAATAGGTAAATTTAAGGAAATATTTCCCTTTTATCTGGGAAATATATCGCAAAATAGGGGTAATTTGCTTAGTTATCAAAACCTGCTAGCCAGTAGGCACCCCGTAAAAACGTTATTCCGGGGCTCCTATACTATATATAAAGTTTTTTAGCCACCGCTCTTTAGAGCCCAGATTAACCAAGTTAATTTACACTTCACACACTCTATACACTCTTTTCTAGCGATCAGCCTAACTGTCACAAAGACTAATGTACGAATAGCACAACTTATTATAAATCCGCAATTTTGTCGATTTTGTAGGGAGATAGTAGCGCGTTAGGAGGTTGGAACGTAAGGGGGGTGTCCGACTTAATTTTAAAGGTTGAATTCTCTTTAACACCGTGCTACACTTTTTACTGAGCTCTGCTTATAATTCGTCAACCTTATATACACTGGTAAGTGATTAGGGTATTTATTGGGCTGTGTTGCAAGCTAATCCCCGAGCTATCTCCGTGCAAAAACCCGGTATAGGATAAGAAAGCTTATTCGTACCACCGACCTTATAAATCCAAGCGGCTTTACGGAATAATGTCCAGTACCGTGAATTAGATCTGGAGCACCCGCATTCTCGTGCCCGTGTACTATGATTCGTGCCGCATGGGCTCCTGCGGCATAGCCATCCTCATGGAATCCAAACCCCATCCAAGCGCCGGCAAAGCTAACCTTATCAACGCCGTTGATCTTGTGAAGGTGCCGAGACATAGTCACAGTTTCTGCGCTAATCAGCGGGTGAGAGTAGATGTAACTACCTTGCAACATATTGGGGATGCGAGAAGGGTTCATAGTAACCAGCACTCGACCCGGGCTTCCAGGCTCCCCGGGAAAGGGGATCGCTTGAAGCTTGTTCATATCGAAGGTGATAGACATTCTACATCCCGAGCTTTGTGGAACTTCGCATCGAGATGGAAATTCATCGTGGGCAACGGCATGATTGCGTCTCTCGAGAAAGCAGTTCCATGCTGCCCGTGCTGGCAAATTACTCGGTAGAAACTAAAAGAAACTTAGAAAGGGACTATATGGTAAACGGTATCAAAGGCGTCCTCTGAAGATGCAGAAACAGTGCAGATAGACCTACCGATGTATCTGAGTGCAGGTAGCACACATTCTCGCTCGTCTTGAAACTACTAAGAATTTTCCGTTCTAGAGTGGTGGCATCTCCCCCGAGAAGTCTGAGCGCTTGGTTTGCGTGGATGGCAAGGACCACGTGGTTGTAGCAACGAGAATCGCCATTCGAAAACTGCAAGTTGACCCCATCATGAGTTCGTGTTACGCTCGTCACTGTCCTGTTGAGGTATATACGATGATGGGACGAGATATACTTTTGGAAGGCGGCTACATATGTTTTCGATCCGTTCTTGAAGGATCGCCATCTGAGTGTTTTCGCAACTGCATCTATTATACCGTGTTCCAGCCTATGTCGATATTAACAGCTGTCTTGGTGCACATGAGTTGATATAGATATGAAAATGTTGTGGGCTCACATGAACTGTATAATTGGCTTTGCTGGAAAAGTTCTTGCGAATTCGTCAGGATCTGTACACCATGGCGATGCTATCATTGGGATTAGAAAGAAGTTGATAAACAACACAGAATATCCCTTCCTTCTGAGATAGCTACCTATGGACTCATAATGGACTGGCTTTAAAAGACGATCAGACTCATCAGGTGCCGCGAGTAGTCCGTCAGTAGGTTCATCCCTCCCTGAAGCACCTGATTCCTCTTGAAGGATATCTTGTGCAAAAAGGGTAAACCATATCATATCTAAGACCAATCTCCAGAAATGAAGGTTGATAAGGTTTGATAACCCCCCAACAAAAGTCCAGATCGAGTGACTACTCCATTCAAAGCCGCCTTCGTCTGTCGTAGAGACACCGAAGGACATATCTGTGGGAATAGTCTGAACGCCTATGTCCGACAGAAAGTTACAAAATTGAGCTTACATCTCGTTAGCGACTTTTTTTTAAACAAGTTAATTGATCAAGTAGATATACTCACGATAGGTAGGCTCGTCTATTGCGATGAAACCTGTGTCAACATCCACGCTTTGTCCGTTCCCCTTGAACGGCACAGAGTTCGCATGCCCCCCAAGCCTCCCGTCAGACTCATAAAGGTCAACAGTACAATTATGATCCAGTAGTCCCCAGGAGCATGCAATCCCCGAGACCCCTCCTCCGACTATGGCAACACGTGGTCGTGATGGGTCTGATGCTAGGTCTGATGGCATAGTGAGAGCAAAGATCATGTAAATTCAAGTAGTAGCGAATAAATGTGTAAATGCAAAGGCTTACAATAGTACCTGTAGTTATACTCATTTGTTAAGTATTAAGCTATGTAGCGCTCAGGAGATCATGACATTTCACTATGCCTCATTTTTATAATTTGTCAACGCAGAACGTTCTGAGAAGCGGTACCCGGCTGCAAATACCTGCAGGGTTCTGTTTTTGGTGCTGTGTAATGTCTTCAAGGCTGTTATTTGTGCATTGCTACTCAATACTGCAGAGTCTCAGGCCGTTAGGAGTACAGGGACCGTTTACTAAAACGACTAGAAAGGCAGTGAAAAATATCTAGTGTAAGTTGCAATGTACTTTACTACCTATGAGTATGTAGAAGAGATCGACGGCAGCTTTTTACTACTACGTGGGGGTATAAGTCCCAATCCTTTCCATTAATTCCAGAGTTAGACAATAAAGGACACTTATTGTAGTGACGTACTTGGCCAAACCCCCTGCGGTTTGATATCAAGTGAAAACCTTCAAGTGTGATTTGAAAGTAGCGGTGAGTCTACCAAAATATGAGGATGTGGTATATTATGGTGGTATTGAACCCCGTATCACTTCATCTTATCATTTTCGTTAACAGGTCATACGAAACTTGCCGTTGGCATACATGGGATGATCCATACAGCGTCACATCTCGGATTCTGTCGCGGAATGATGCCGGGGGCATCCTCCTAATGTGAGGTACTTCGCATGTCGGCTGACAGCAGACCCAGAAAGAGTAGCATTCGGATCCTTTGAAGCCGAAAAAGACTACCCGGAGAGTTCCAATTCGTCTACGAAATGTATGCCCTTGATCGGTGTATTACCGCCTCCCTCCGATAGCATGAATCTTTTACATAAGCGTATATGTTACGCTGGAAGACGGATGCAGGCATTATACAACCATAGCTACCAAATACCATTATACGCTTCGTATACAATGGCTAGTGTTTCACAACAGACTAACTCGTCAGCTATGCCTCGATTGCACAGCCCCATAACGATATCAAAGTGTCACGGTGAAGAGCCTCAAGTACATACCTAAGTAGTTCTAGAGCGCGAGGGAATACGTTGTATAGGTCGGTGGTAAATATTTATTAAATATTTCAAATATTATTTATTATACTATTAAGTTATGTAATTATTATAATATATATATCGAATAAATTAAGTATAATATTAACTTTTATAATCGAAATAATATTATTAATTTTAAGGTAATTAAACGAAATTACGTTATTTATAAATTTTTTAATAATATATTATAAAATATAAAAAACTAATAAGGTTATTAATGCCGATAATATTTTATTTTATATTTTAAAAAATAATATAAATATAAATATTAAGTATTAATTAAAAAACGTTAAGAAATATTTTTAAAAAATATTTTACGTTTATAAACGGTATATTGGCCCAATGGCTCAGTGGTCGCGAGCCTGGGTATCTTTTTCAATTACGATAGGCTTGGGCACCTTGTTACGATTAATCGCAAGAGACTGCTGGTTCAAATCCAGCTTGGGCTACAGTTCCCTTAAGTGGCGCCAGCCTAAAGGAGTTAAACCAATTAGGGCTTCGGCTCCGCCACCGTGTCGGCGACAATTGAGGGGTGGCTGGGGGCTCTTTGGAACCAGCCGCGGTCGGGGGCTTTAGAAACCAATTAATCAATCGTATATCTTATCGTCAATTACCGTGTTACATGATCCGCATTGCGTTTTTCCGGTCCTTACCAAGAAAGGAAGGTTTTTAAGGGGTGCTCCCCGGTTGCGTTTGTATAGAACTATTTGTGTATATATATATAGCAAACGGATTAGCTGTATATATATAAATAGATACCTTAATAGCACTTTACCTTATATAAACGGTATATTAATAAATAAATAAATTAAACTATATTATACGAAAATAGTAAATGTTTTAAACGTAATTAAAAAACAATTAATAATGCGAAAATTTTAAAATAATAAAAACATTTCTTTTTAATTAAATTTAAAGAAATAAATTAAGTATTTACAAATTTAACTCTTAATTAAAAGTGAGAATAAATAATTATGCCGTTAAAAAAAGAAATATAATAATTAATATTATATAAACTTAAAAGCGTTAAAAGAATATATTAACTAGCTAGGTAAATTATAATATATTAAACAAGAGTACTATTTAATCGAAAAATATATATTCGGTTAACAAGCTTTACAAAAAGTTAAATGTATATAAAAAGCGTAGGTAATTAGCCTAATACAACTATACAACTAATATCCCTGATATCTGGCAGTAACATATACGGGTTCGACAAATATTCTTGTTTGATTTTCAACACCTGGTTTATCAGGTAATATGTTGCAAGGGCCACATTAACGTCAATGCCATCCACAATGAGAATTGCATGCGACCAGATAAATTAACGTGGAGGACTTAAGCATTTCCCGTGCAACCTTGCTCTCACTGAGTACCTAGACCCCACACAGCATTCTGTGAACCCATCCGGTTTTTGGCAAAAAGGTTTACATTGTTGATCGCCAAGTGACATTGTTAATTGAACATGCTTGGAAAATGAGGATTCCTGAAGGTAGGCTGCGGCCAAAGCTGGGTCAGTATGCATGGTGGCGGCCATGTCACCAATAAGCGAGCAAAAAATTCGGATGCGTCCTGGGGTGACTGGAGGGGGGACTATGCACTGCGCGGGACCTTAATGTAATAGGCGAGTGTCGTTTTGCGTCGTTGTAACTTTATGCATAATAACTGCGGTTCCCATTCCGCATACTCACATGGTATGGCTGAACGCAAGTTGTATTAGCTGAATCCTCCAAATTGCTACGTAATTTTTTGGGCGATCAACGTGAGGGCTCTGTGGCCGGCCATGGACAGTAAGATCTTCCCGAATAAGAGACCTGGAATCGTCTCGCGCGTATATAGACTATGTCGGTTGACTAGAGAAGGAAAGAGGTATTTTGGAATGCAACCTCATGGGTTGCGTCTCTTATATCTCATGCAAATAGGAGCGGCGGCGGAGACCGCTGCCGGCACGTTACACAACGTGAGATGGAGGGCCTCCACCAAAGTAAGGTGGCTCCACCAACCCCAGCTAGGTCCAACAGTGGTACCGCCAGGTTCTCCGCACCTATTCGGTCCATAGCTGGCTGACCATAACGAAAATCCAAGCCTCGCGATGCAAAATTGCAGCGTTCGAAATAGACAGTCACATTGGAGCTACCGTGCAGTGTAGCAGAAGGATTCAATTTATGCAATGATACTGAATATCCGTCTGCCTAGTTGAAGTGTGTTGCGTTTCACCGCAACACTTAATCGTGGCTACAGACCGCAATGGCCCTTATCGTTCAATCAGAAGGCCGGAACTAGTCATCATGCTAGGCAGAAGTTGTATTGTTACTCTCTAGAGTAGCACAGCATACTCTTACATCGATGAACAATGTCCCTTGACCGGCGGTCTGACCTTTGATAGACACACAGATGCTCATCATCCTAGCAGATGCCGAAATAATCCCATTTCCATCGTAGCGAATGGTAAGTGGTCAAGAGAAAGATGGTTAGAATATTCCCGGGGGTCTTCATCCGCCTCGTATGCTTCTCAGAATGTGCCCAGCTCCCCATCTGCTGCATGTAGAGTCACCGAGCCTTGCCGGAAGTCCGTTCCGTGACGGTTTTTCCCAGCGTTAAATGATACTATGGCACGAAAATGTACGATTCTATGCTCAAACCGCAAATGTAGCTCAGTGCCTGTTACCCGTGATTATTCTTTACTTGAAGATCTTGTGATGATTAATTAGTAAACACCCCCTTTACGTGCCATCCCCTTTATAGCCCGTTATTAATTTAAGGCTATATTTTAAATTATTTGTTTATTTAAAACATAATAACTGAACCACTATTTAAGTAATTGATTTGCGATTTTAATATAATTATATTACTATAAAGTTAATATTATTAGTAATCTATTTTTTGTATCCTTACTTTTTTTAAATATAGATATTTCTATAATATTTATATTATTTAAGTAATAAATTATATATAACAATTAAATTATTTATTATATATATATATATATATATATATATATATATAAGGAGCATTATATAAAGGTAATATAAGGTTTAAAATACGGTAACGAAATAATTATATATACGATTAATTTAATTAGTTTTTAAATGACTTAACTATTTTAATTGCTTGCCGACACGGTAACGGAATCGAAGCCTTAAATAGTTGGCTTTCTAACCTAGGGCCACCTATGAAACGGTATTTCAAACTGGATTCGAACTAATTATCTTTTACGCTTAAGTAAAATATGGTACTAAAGCTTATAAAGATTAAAAAGAAAGACTTAGTTTTATAACTACGAAGCTATTAGAATATATAAGTATTTTTAAAGCGTGAAAGCCGTAATTAATATATATTAAAACCTATTTAACCATTTGTAAGCCGTAGTAAATATATATAAAAAATTATTTATAATAATATTTCCGTAATTAATAACGACATTATCGCTTAAATATAAAATAATATATCTATTAAACAGTTATTATATAAATAATAAATATAGAAAAAATGATATAAAATTTATAACTATAGAAATAACCTAGGATAAAATTAGCAAAAATTATAAACTTAAAACGTATAAGCTATATATAAAAGTATATTTTTTAGTATTATATCCGACGTAATTATTTATATCTTCGTAAAATAATTTTTTAAAAAATAAGAAAGAAATTACGTTATAATTTTATTACTCTCATTAAAATATATAAAAGTTATATCTTAACGAAAATAACTATAGTTATTCTTTTATTTCTTACATAATTATTATATATATTAATAAAAAACCTGATATATTTATAATAAAATCTATTATATATTCGCAAAGTTATAAGTAGTTAAATAAAGGTAGAGCGAATTCCGCTCGCTCGATTATATTCTACCTTAGAGTTATTACGTTTATTCTTTTAAAAAATTATTAGTTCCGAAAGTTATTAAGTATTATATATGAAATAAATGGTTTTAATAATTATATTATTATAATCTTAATTTAAATATATTTATATAATATTTCGTATATAAAAAGTAATATTATTATTAATTATAACCGTTAAATATAATTAATTTATAAGAAAAACTCGATTATTATAGTTAATATAAGTTATGATCGATATTTTCGTACGTTCTAATTTTTATACTTATTATTATCCTGAACTTATCGGCGTTATATTTATTTTATAAATATATTTTCCGTATTTTTAATAAAGTTAACTAGTTAACTAGTTATTTATAAATAAAAGCGATAATTTATTAAAACGTTTATAATTAATAACTCGAATTTAAAGTTTTTTAATTTTAAGATAAATTTAAAATTATTAAATTAAGTAAAAACCTCTTTTCTATATTAAAATAAGACAGGGCTTACTAAAGCCGTATATATATATAAGAACCCTTTAATTAAAAGCTTAGGAAGCAGAATGCCGGGCGTTCCTTGATTTTATAGAAAATTATATACAAAGGTTGGTAGGTCGGCATTATATAGACCATCGCCGACCCACTTGGTAATGCAGCTAGAAATAGCTAGAAGAAGCTAGAATAGTTATAGCTGATAACAGCTGCAATAGCTCCAACCCTAACATAATCCTTCTTTTTTGTAATGGAAGGCATTTAACGACGTTATAAAAATAAAAAATAAAAACCTTTTAAGCTAAGGTAGAAAAAAAAGAAATCGGGATACCCTGTATTATCCTTTACCATATAAATCCTACATAATTCCATAAGATTAATTTTTAAAAAGAACTTTCTTTAACCGGACCTCTTTAGATTTTATTTTAAAGATTTACCTTTTTTATCTTAGGTTCTTAAAACTTTTAAAAAGTTTCGCTTATTATAGGCCGGTAATATATAAAACCTTCTTAACTTTTTAACGTATTAAATTTATATAAATTTAACTAATTAAAGTATATTTTTTCTAATTTACGCTTTTTTCCGACCGTTTAACAGTATTTCTCGCTTAATAACGGTATTTTTATTTTTCGAAGACGGAAAATATATACGTTACCGTTTACCCAATTATCGTAATAAGTATTAATCTTAAATTTTTATCTAAATCTTTCCAAAATGTATATATTTTTTCCGAATAAAAAAGTTTTATTATCTATTATATATTACTCGGTTTATATTCGTAATAATAATAAGTCGATAAATCGGCGTAAAATTCGGAAATTGTGACGGCTAGGCTAGTTAACCAACTATTAAACCAAGTCGTACGGTTTATATTAGCAGTCGTATTACGGGAATCTAAGTAACGAAAATAACTTAATTACGTTTGGTAATATTAAGGGTGTTTTGGGTAACCAAGTTGTATTACAAACTGCTGTTATTTAAATTATAGGATTAATAAACGTATATATCCTTTCGTAAAAACCTGGATTTTTTATGGATCTTATCGTTTCCCCAGATCTAAAGGGTATTGGATCCGTATGGATTTAATTAAATCTTAAAAATAGAAAAGATTTAAATTACGTAACTTAACTTACTTAGGTTTTGTTTCGGTCCGTTTGGACCGTTTCCGAAATCTCCCCGTTGTTAGGTCGTAATACGATATCCCTTTTTTAAAATCTTTGTCCTTAAAAATTTTCTTTTTTTAGTAAGTCAATTTTTTATTATAGGTAATCGTATCGTTAATCGTAAATCCCGCAGTTATCCGAATCAAAAGGAAAACCTTAAATTTTTAACTGCTTATATTATTAAATTTGGTTTTAAAATAATGCCGTATACGCCATATTTTAAAAAAAAGATAAAATGTTAAATAATTAAGGAAATTCGTCGTTATAGTGAATACGTTAAATATCGTCGTCGCTGTAACGGATCCGGTATTTTTATTAATTTTTTTCGTCGTATTAAAAAGAAAAAAAACCGCTTAAACCGTAAAAAAACCGTAACGGAAAAAACTTTACTACGTCTTCAGTAAAAGCTAAAAAAGAACCTTATATGCAAATAACGTAATATTAACGAAATTATTAATCGCCTCCTTTATTTTCGTTATTAGAAAAAGTTTTTTTACGTTCAAAGGGTAAAAATTATTAATCGTAACCTTTAATTCATAAATAAATTAAAAAATCAAAAACGGTTAAAGGCAAACGCGTTATCCTTTATTCAGGTTCCTATTTAAAACGACTAGTCCATTTCTGGGACGTCCGATTGGCCGTCCTTGGATAACGTAAATTAAAATACCTTTAATTTCGACGGTCCCGACATTATTAGTAAAAGTTTCTTAGCAGGCGCTGGGCGCCGATAAGATTTTTAGCAGGTTCCCAGGTATTTTCGAAATCTGGGTAATTTTTCCATTTAATTAAGTATTAAATAAATCCTTTTTCTTTTTGCATATTAAATATTTTTTTAACCTTATATATTTTCCTTTTTTTTTCTGCCTCCACATCGTCTTATGTTATATATACTCTGATAATATCTGTTATTAATTTAAATAAAGAAATATGGAAAACTGGATAAAATTTAACCTTAGGTAATAACTCCAATTAATAATTATTTTCTAAGATTTTCTTGGTAATTTTATATAGGCCGATATATTTAAAGTCGAGTTTTTGGTTTAAGCACTTAGTCTTAATATTTTTAGTAATTAAATAAATTATTTCCCCCTCCGAAAAAATTAATCCTTTCAACCTTTTCTAATTATAATATTTATTTATTTGTTCGCGTACGAATTAAAGTTCTATTTTCATTTTTTAATATAATTACTTAAGTTATTCTAAAATAAAAATTACTTTAATATTAACTAATCCTCCCTTTCGTATTTCTTTGTAAATTTCTGGGATAAAACTAAAGTTAGTAATTATTAAAGTTATTCTAATGCTATCGTAATAACTGGTATTATAAACTAACTGTACAATAAATAATTTTTTAACCCAGTTATTTTATTCGTAATTAATATAATATCGTAAGTATATTTCCAGTGTTTAATTAATTCTTTCCGTCTATCCGTCTATTTATAATCTAAAAGCGTTTAACAATTTATAATTCAAGCCGAATTATATTATTAAGCTTTGCCAGAATTTGAAAATAAAAGTCGTACTTTTATCTAAAACGATTTTTGCTAATAGCCCGTATATATTACATATATATCGAAAGAAAATGTATATTATTTATTTAATATCTATATTTTCATTATAAAATAAAAAGTAAGAAAATTTTATAAATCGATCGACGATTACAAAAATATTGTTATAATATATGCCCGTAACTGGATTTTTTAATAAAGGAAATTTCGTAATAAAATCGAATATAATTAAATCCCATAATTGCTTAACGATTAATAATAGTTATAATTCCCCGTATAATTTATATCGTTTGATTTTTATTTTAACGTAAATGTTGCATTATTATATAATTCTTTATACGGTTAATTTCATTTTAAAAAAATAATACGTTTGTCGTATTCGTTCTAGGGTTTTATAAATCCCTGGATATCTGTATAATTAATATTTATGTATTTTTCGTATTAGGTTTTCTTAATATTTTTTTGGTACGTAAATTCTTTTTGTTTTTTAATTTGGTAATAAATTATTATAATATTATCGTATTTTTTTATATATATCTGGTATAATTATTTTAATAATATTAATATATCGTTATTGTAAATATCCTTTTAATATCCGGTCGAACATAGTTTATTATATTTTTACCTTAAGATTTTCTAAATTTGATTGTTTGTTAAAAATATCTGTTTTACCGTTTTCTAACTTTTTGCGATAGATAATAACGTAATTAAATTCCGAAAAGTATTTTGCGTAACGTAATTATTATTTAATTAACTTTTTTATAATTACAAAATAAAAAATATTTTTGTAATCCGTATATATCTTTATTTGGTACCGGTTTTTTTTAAGGTAATACTTAAATTTTTTAAAGGCTTTAATAATAGCTAGGAATTTTTTATCGTAAATAAAATAATTAAATTTAGTATTATATAACTTGTAGGAATAAAAGGCGATAAAATGCAATTTTCCCTTATCGTCTTATTAACAAACTACCGTTCCTAAAACAAAATCTAAGGCGTCGGTCTCGAATTCCACTGGTTTATCTAGGTTATACATTATCAAAACGGGCTTGCTAATAAAGGTATCCTTAAGCTATTAAAAGGCTTTTTTCATAATTAAGGCCTATACGAAACGTCGATTTTTCTTAGTAAGTTCCGTCAATAACATTACGATCTTATTGAAATGTTGTATAAATCGTCGGTAGTAATTAACGAATTTAAGGAATAATTATACTTCCGTAACATTAATAAACGTTTTCTAATTTTGGATTACGGTAATTTTCTTAAGGTCTATTTTGATATATCCTGAGATGATAATATATCCTAAGTACTTTATTTTCTAAATATGGAACGTATTTTTTTCTGTATTAATTAAAAAATTAACGTTTTATAAAGCCCGTAGGACCTTATAAACGTATCCTGTATATTTTTTTTTGTTTTCGAATAAATAAGGATGTTGTCGAGGTAATACATAATAAAGATATTAAGGTATTTTCGGAGTACATGGTTAATTATCTGTTAAAAAGTTGCTGGTACGTTCGTAAGTCCAAAAGGTATAACGAAATATTCGAATAATCCATATTTTGTTTTAAAGGCCGTTTTCCATTTATTTCCTGGTTTAATTCGAATTTGGTTATATTTTTTTTGTAAGTTTAAGGCCGTAAACTATTTGGTATTTCGTAATTGGTTTTTAATTTTAATAATTAAGGGTAATAATGTTTTATTTTTAACGGTAATATCGTTAAGTTGTTGGTAATTGATAATAAGTTATAATTTCCCGTTTTTTTGTAAAACGAAAAATATTAAATATTTTGCTGATAATTTGGAGTGTTGTATATATCCTTTTCGTAATTTATTTTTTAAATAATCGCGAAAAGTATATAACTTTGTTTCGTTTAAATTGTAAATAAAATAAAAGGCAGTTATTTTGCTGTCCTTTAGGATTATCTTATAATTTTATTCGTTATATTATGGTAATTTTGTATTAAGTTTTTCCTAAAAAAGCTTTTTATATTTATGGTATCGTAATAATACTTTCGCTATCCGTTTTAGCGGTTTTTCGGGTTAAATTTATAAGTTATCGTTTATTTGTCGAAATCGTATTTTAAAGTTTGTAATAACGCGCCGTATTCTTTTATTATGCCTTTTATTTTAAATATATTTTATTTTTTTAAGTAATAAGGTTTTTATCGTATTTTTATGTCTGTATTCGTTATTTTTATCGATCGAATATTAAAATTTTATATCGTCTGCTTTTTGTTTTGTATCGGGAAATAAACAGAAACTTACCTAATTAATTTCCCAATCGATTAAAAGGTTATATTAACGTAATTATAGTTTTCTTAAAATTATGTCGTATCTATTTAATAAAATAATATCGAAATCAATAATTTATTTTTTTCCTTTAATAAAGGTTTTAAGGTAATTAATTTTGCGTTTAACCTATTTGTTGTCGTAAGTAAATCTCTGGTTTTCGGTATTTTCGACTTTGTAAAAATAACTTTTTTTTTTCCATAATAACCTTAATTAGTTTACTATTTTCGGGCTAATATAATTTACAATTATTATTCTGCAGTTTACTATTACGGTATACCAGTTTTTCTTAATTCGTATTTGTATAGTAATAACGTTATTGCCAATAATTCCGATTATTATATTTAAAGCCTTTTTAAAGTACTGTAATCTAACTTTTTTTCTTTTATTTTCTTGTAATTCCTTTATAAGTGGCGTTATTTTTTTAAGGTTTATAAAAATTTTCGTAACGTTTTTTCGTTCCGGTTGTTCTGTATTCGAAATTTTTCTAATTATTTTTCTATACGCGTTATTTATTTTTATAACTATTTAAATTACTGTTGCATATTAAATTGTTCGTAAGTTTATTTCGCGAAAGTTTTAATGGTTATTTTATCGGGTAATATTGTCTATAAATTATTATTTTCCTATGGGTTACCGTATTTTTTTTCGTTTTCCGAATTTTATTGTCTTTTTTTAATAAATTTTTTAATTTTTTCTTTAATTATTTTTTTATTTTCTGGATCGGTAATAAAAGTTAATTAAATGCTTAAATCGGTAATAGCTTGTTAACAGTACCTTTTTACCGTTTTTTAAATTAATTTTTTTTCCGTTTGGTAATCGTATTATTTAAAATAACAAAAAGGGTCCTTTTGTAAGTACGATTTTCCTGGTAGTTAATTCCATAAAATTACTTTTTGGTTAATTTTATTTTAATTTACGAACGATCGTAAATGTCGATATTATTGTTAATTATTTTTATTAACTCCTTTTTATCGTTTAAAGTTAAATCTTTATTAGTATATCCGAATTATACGTTAATAAATTATTTTTTTTTATTTTTAATAAAACTGATATCTAAGTTTGTTGCAGTAAATAACGTAAATTTTTGTATATTATTCTGGTTCTCCTAGGCATAGGTTTTTTTTCTATTTATAATATTTTTGCAGCTATTCCTTTAGAGCCAGTTAGGTTTATTTTTTTTGTTACCTTTTTCGTTAGGATTAGGTAAATAATTTTTTTTTAATGAAAACTTTTTACTTTAAATAGTTCTCGTACTATTATATTACCGTATACCGTAGTTGGACTATATTAATTAATTTTTTATTATTTTTCTTATCGTTTTGCTGTTATTTTTCGGGTATAAGGATCTAATTATTCCGTCGAGGTTTTTTGGGTGCTTTATATCTGAAGGCCTTATATCCCATTTTGCTATAATTGTAGCATTTAACCTATAATTAGTTTTATTATCGAACCGTTTTAATTTTTATAAAGCCCGGTTAAGTTCTATAAGAAGTAAAAGGTATAATACGCTTATTTTTTTAATTGGGTTTATTAAACTTGTATCGTAAAGCGTATTACCTTTTTTTTTTTTGTCGTTTTTCGAATTATCGGTTATCGATTTTTATTGTTTTAGTAATATACTTACTTAGGGAAATTAATTGCTTCAGTTTAATTACTTTGTTTTTAACGTTGTTTTTTAATCCCTTGTAAAATACGTTAATTAAGATATTGTTTTTTTCGTTTATTTATCCCGTTTTAATTATTAAGTTTCGGAACTTTACTGCGTATTTGGACGTTAATTTTTTTTATCGTAATTACAGAATTTTCTGTACGGTAATACGTTCCTTATTAAAATTGTTAAAGTTATTTTTTAGTTTTTCCTTAAAGTTAGAATAATAGGTAAAAAATTTTGTGGTAAACCTTTTTTTATCGTTTTCCATTTTTTTTAGGTAATTTCTTATAGTTAATTCGAATTAATCGAATACGTTTTCGGTAAAGAATGCCGTAACGGCGAAAATCATGTTTTCCGGGTTATCAAAAGTTAAGAACCGTAAATATACTCGTATTTAAGTAAAAAAACTCTGGATATTAGTTTTTCTATCGTAAGGTTAAGGTTTTTTAACTTTAATTTTCGAAATACTAAAGTCTTTTTTTGTCGTTTTCTTAAATCGTTAAATTTCCGTTTTTAACTCCTTAAGCTTGTTTTAAAGCTGTTAATTAATAACAATCTTTTTGATATTAAGGGCCATCTTAATAATTTGAATAATTATTTAAAGTTTAACAATATTATTAAACAAAAGTTTATAACGTATAACGGTTAGGTTAATTAATTAATTACTAAACTAAGTCGTACGGTTTATGTTAGCAATCGTATTACGGAAATTTAAATAACGAAAATAACTTAGTTACGTCTGGTAATACCAAGGGTATCTTAGGTAATTAAGTTATATTACAAACTGCTGCTATTTAAATTATAAGATTAATAAGCGTATATATTTTTTCGTAAAAACCTGGATCTTTTATGGATTTTATCGTTCCCCTAGATCTAAAGGGCATTAGATCCGTATGGATTTAATTGGATCTTAAAAATAGAAAAGATCCAAATTACGTAACTTGACCCACTTAGGTCCTGTTTCGGTCCGTTTGGACCGTTTCCGAGACCTCCCCGCTGTTGGGTCGTAACAGAAATAAAGCTGTCAATAACTTAATTGTCGGTAACTATCGGCAACTATCGGTAACTATAATTAGTTACCATTTCGAATAGAAAGGATAAAACTTTTTGGTATAGAAATTATATATAAATCTGTCCGAAACGTTCTAATCGGTAATAAGAATAACTAGTTCTGGCGATATAATAAACGAAAACATTATTATAACTAACCTAGCATTTTAATTATCGGTAGCTATAGCTAAAAACGGACGGTACGGACGTTTCGGTAAAGAAAATAATTAATTCCGGTAATACAGTTAATAGGAACGCGTTATAATTATTATTACTAACGAATTTCTGCTAACGGCAATAACGGCGATAATAACGATAACGTCGATTATTTTAAATAGGTAACTTTAAATGTTTATTAATATAAAATATATATAGGTATATCGGATACGTTCCGATTAAAATAATTAAAATAATTTAAATAGCTGTAACGGCGATAACGGTAATAACGGCAAAGTGCGTAACTTAGTTGTTAATAGCCATGGCCAACCGCGTACGGACCAGACGTATCGGTATAGAAATCATATACAGAACTATCGGAATTATCCTAATTAGGACGAAATTAACCTATTCTAACGACATAACTAATAAAAGCTGATGGAAATGGACTGTTGCTGTTAACGGCGTGGTAATTAGTTAAAAAATAAATAGCTAACGTAACTAATCATTATCGTTAAAAAGCTACAGACTTTTTCTAATAGAAATTATATAGGAGAGCTATTAGAAATGTCCAGATTAAAATGCTTAAAAAAACAACTATTTAAACCTTAAAACTTATCCCCGATATAAAAAAAAGAAACGAAAAAATCGAAGGAAGCCTTTAAAGCATTTAATTAGAAAAATTCTATATATAAAATATCTAAAAAAAGCCTTTTTCGAAAATCGTAAGTTATTTCGGCAACTAACTAAAGCCTATTTCGTCACCGTAGATACTAATTAAATTAGGACAGGGCTTATTAAATCTATATATATATATGTAAAAACTCTTTAATTAAAAGCTTAGAGAAAAAAATGCCGGGCCTTTTTTAATTCTATGGAAAACTATATACAAAGGTTAGTAAGTCGGCATTATATAGACCATCGCCGACCTACTTAGTGGTATAGCTAGAAACAGCTAAAAGAAGCTAGAACAGCTACAACGGGTGTAACAGCTGTAACGGCTACAACAGCTCTAACCCCAATATAATATACATTTAAAGTCGAATATAAAAGGTTATATAACTTAATCTTAAATTATTATTGATTTAATTAAACGATTTCTTAAAATTTTAGTTTTTTAAATAGCTTTATTTTTAAAAAAAAACTTATATATCTTTAATTTAGCGGCGTAAATAACTAGATTTAAAGTTATAAAAGATAAAAGTTATTCGAAAAAATTAATTTTTTATAACGTTGTTTATCGCCTCTTAAATACGTAACTAAATAATAACATTTATAACGGTGATATCGAAAAAATTTAAAAATTAAAGTTATATATTTCTTTTTCTAAAAAGACATTATTTAGCAGATATAAATAAAAGGGAAGAAGGGGTTAATGCTTAGGTTATCTCGAATCTTCGATAGGGCGTAAATAGAGCAGTGCGTAAAGGCGGTGTTTAACCTATCTATAAATCATATTTAAGTTAAATACTCCCTTTACGCACCGCTGTCACAGGAACAGGGGTTCCTGTGTGAAAGGAGCCAACCTTTGAAGCCTAGCGCAGACCTGTCACGGCTAAACCCCGGACACGAAAGCTTGGCTTCTAAAGTAATCTAGTTAATCTAGTTGATTTAAGTGATCTGGGACCAGATTACATAGATTACACAGATCCAGCAGATTTACGATATACTTACTTTAAGGATCGAGATATATAATAAATAAGTTTTTTTTATAATTAACACCTACTTAGTTTCGTTTCTTAATTATCAATCTAAGCTTTTAACCAGAGGCAACTGTACCGTTCTTTATTTAAGGGAAAAATACCTTAAACCTCTTTAACGAACATACTACTGAATCATTTCTCGCCTTATTGTTACCTGCAAATCAAAACCCCATTTCGGATTCTGCTCATACTTCCAGGTGGATGTATGACAGGTTCGTTACAACCGCCTACTTCACGCACCACATTTTCCTATATAAAATCTACAAGCCTACCTATTTATAACTAATTAACAAAAATAGATATTAAAAAACTAGGATCATTATTATAATTAACTAAATATAAATAAAATAGAAAAAATAATTTAAGAGAAATGATTTATTAAAAAGAGTAAAATTAATATAAAATCATATAAAAACTAATATATATTAAATATAAAAGTAAATTCAAATAATTTACTAAGTATTAACAATATTGATTATAAATTTCATAAATCTTGAAATGAAATAATTATATTAACTATAAGAATTATTATTTATTATATATACGTTATATTTATTTGTATTTTATTTTAATTAATAAAACTTGAATATATAAAATATTTATTACTTTTATATATTTATATATTATATATAACGGTTTCTTACTAAGTGTTTATACAATCTATATTAATAACCTCTAATAAGTAAAATACTATATATATTAAGTTTTATATTTTATTTTACTAAATCGTAATTAACATTTAAACTTTAAACATAATATCTAAGTTTTAAGTAATACAAGCATTTTAAATTTATAATACATTAAAAATATATATATAAATGGGGTCGAATTTATTTGTATATTCAAGTTTAAGGTCTATATTATATAGTAATATGTCTTTTAAAGTTTTATAAATGTTATTCCTTATTTAAATAAACTACTTTTATTACAAATAAGTACATAATACTACGAATATATAAATAATATATAAAGCTATAAAGCATACTATTAGAAGATATATATACTTATATTAAATTTAATATTTAATATATTATACTTTATAAATTCTAATATATAACATAACGATTAATATCTTAATTAAAATAAAACGAACATATTTTAAAAATAATATTAGTACTTAGTATATTATATATTAAATATATTATAAATTGAATCAAAAATGTATTAATACGGAAATAAATTTAAATTAATCCTCTTATTTTTAAAAAGAATCTTTCTTATTTTTGTTAAATTTATTTTATTTTATCAATATAAATATTAATAAAATATTATTGAACTATTTATAATAAATATGCTTTAAAATATATATTGAAATCTATTTAATAAGATATTTAAGTAGTATTATTTATTCAAATGTTATATTATATTATACTAGGTGTTTAATATTTTATAATATTTTAAGTAAATAATTTTAAATTTTTTTTTTAATTTAATTAACTTTGATAATACTATTACTATATAAATAGAAAAATTTTTATTTAATTATTTATAAATAAGGTATGTTAATATAGGTTATCCGTTTCCTATATATATTTTTGTTAATTAATTATTAATATATAATCTTTGCGGGAAATGTGGGGCGTGAAGGGGGTGGTGCGTGAAGAGGGTGTTTGACTTAATCAAGAGAGAGAACCGCGCAAGTGGTCCGGACGGCCAAGACAACTCCTCTCGTCGATTTAATTGTCGTCTGCAATCAAGCACTATAACTCCCAAACCAACGCATCCTAAGAAGACACCACTCAGTCTTCTCGCCAGGTAAAACACAAATTCTAGACCATGGCTTCCGTAACTAGCACAGATGTACCCCATCAACTTCAAAACAAGACCTCCAGCGGGCAGTCCTCAACTGCCCCTGTAGCTAGCAGTTCCCCCGCCATAGACATTTCGACTTCACTCTCCTCCGCCGAGACATCGAGCTCGTCTTATGGCAAGTTGACTGACGCCTACGGAAACGCGTTCGAGATCCCGGACTATACCATTAGCGACATTCACAATGCCATCCCGAAACACTGCTACGAACGATCGACCATAACAGGCCTATACTACGTTTTGCGTGACGTGGCGAGCATTGCTACTACATTCTACATCTTCAATACGTATCTAACCCCTGAGAATGTCCCTTCAACCCTCTTACGTGCTGTGCTTTGGGGGCTATATACCTTTATTCAAGGCCTCTTCGCCCTCGGGGCCTGGGTGTTAGGTCATGAGTGCGGCCATCAGACATTGAGCACCTCCAAGACTTTAAACGATACACTGGGCTTCACCCTTCACTCGGCTCTTCTATCGCCGTATTTCAGTTGGAAAATCTCACACAGAAAGCACCACAAAGCCGCCGGTAATCTAGCGGAAGATGTGGTATGGAACCCTAAAACACGACAGCAGTATACCATTCAGTATGGCAAGATGGCGCACAGCTTATTTGAGATTGGTGAAGAAACTCCTATTGTTACCTTGGGGTGGTTGATAGGCCAGCAGCTGGTCGGATGGCCTAACTACTTCCTAACTAACGCCACTGGCCACGAGTTTCCGGGACGGCTGAATGGGTTTTTCACAGGCGTCAACCATTTGAACCCAGGCAGCCCTTTATTCGACCCTAAAGACGCTAAACTTATCGTGCTCAGTGACTTGGGCATGGCTGCCGCCATTGCTCTCCTCACCTATCTTGGTAACACGTTCGGTTGGACAAACATGCTGGTATGGTACTTTGTGCCATATTTATGGGTCAACCATTGGCTAGGTAAGGAATGGAGTTTCATTCCTCGACGGAAAACTAACAGCTAATTATTTATCACTCTAGCTTGTATCACTTTCCTTCACCACACGGACCCGTCACTTCCTCGCTACACACCCAACTCCTGGACGTATGTCCGGGGTGCCGCTGCGACCATTGACCGGGACTTTGGTTTCATTGGGCGGCACCTGTTCCACGGTGTTATCGAGACACATGTCCTTCATCACTATGTATCTACGATTCCCTTTTATCACGCTTGGGAGGCAAGTGAGGCGATTAAGAAAGTTATGGGCCGTCACTATCGATCCGATACCAAAGGAGGCCCGCTCGGTTTTCTCTCTGCCGTGTGGAGGAACATGCGGTGGTGTCAGTGGGTTGAGCCTCCAGAGGGAGACCGGGGTGATGTCTTGTTCTTCAGAAACTTAAACGGCCTTGGCATCAAACCCGTGGAGATGAGCCCGGACATGTCGAGCCATACCTAAGCTACGATTTCATGGAAGGGACAACCAGATTAGCCGTGATTCCTAGAGGGCCTGGCTTCTCCACGTTCCTCAGATTCTCTTTGTCGTTTTGATTCGGCTTGGTTTGGTGGGGATAGTGCCTATGAAGGGGTATGGTTATGGTCACTCTAGGGTGTCATTCCGGACTTAGGTGTTAATATCGCAAAGTTCGATATATTTCATTGAGCGTTGTGGGGCGTTCGGTTGTCCTTATGACATGTTAGGATACTGATCAGGCAAAGATTGCTCTAGGATGGCAACGCCAGATGATTCCCCCCATTCCGACACCTCCAAGCCCACACACCCAGGCACTCGTTTGCGCATCTAAGAACAAATAAATAGCACGCATATTTTGTAGTGTACATTACTGGGTGAGGCAGCACCAGTCCTCTACACGGCTTCTTTCAATAACCAAGTCCTCACGGCTATCAAGTGAAAACCAAGATACAAGACGTTGCAGAGTGCAAGTTATCAGCATGAAAACTAGAACGCCAATCAATACCTCCTCATCTTCAGTTGCCTGATTCAAGTGCTAAGATAAGACGGAGAATGTCGCATAGCCAGTCAAGGCGCCCAAACATAGGACACGGGAGAACACCATGTCCTCATGGCTCAGATCTTCGAACCAACATTAGTCTGAGCTTTTGATTTCTCCATGTCCCACTTGTGCTTGACTGTCTGGGCATTTTCGACCTTTTTGATGTAGCCATCGTACACTTTTGGCCATCCACCGTCGAGACTGGAGATGTCGATAGGGCGACCAGTTTTGGCGTTCATGAAGGTTACCGAGCCTTTGACTTCAGCAACAATAGCTTGTTGTTGAATTGAAAAGAGAGAAGTAGTGCCGTAGTAGCGCGTTGTTTCCATACGGTCCGGCCGATTTGCGATTATAAGCTATGTTTTCAATTAGCGGATGGTAGCTTTAGTTGACAGAGCCCCCGAAGGGCAATGGCACATACAGAATCAGGATACTTGACCTGCCTCCGAATATCCAACTCGTATTTTCGAACGACGGGGACGACGGTCTTGGCAAGGATCATATCGGCGTATTCTTGCTCGCTTAGAAACTCATCGTAGCTTTCCATAGTACGATGGAAGCCAATGCCGAGAAAGTGCATAAACTTGGACTGCATGACATGCCCGAAGGGATCCTGGTCTTCAGCCCACAATACTCCGCGCTCGGCCATAGTTTGAGGGTCGTAGCCCATTGCCTCAAGTGTGGAGATCGCGCTGGCACGGAGGGGCGCATATGGATCACCCGTGGGGTGAGGTCCCGGCGCACCGGAACGTGAATAAGGCGAATCATATGCCGACTGGGCTAGGCGCGAGAACTTTTTGTTCTTATCGGCCATTGTGAGAAACAGAGGGAGTTCCGTGCTGCTACGTGACTGAGGGATACATTCAGAGAGTTTTTGAAGTTATCGAGAAGGACAAACAACGAAGGAGAATGAATGTAAGGAGGTAGGGTGGTGGGGAGGCAACTGAGCAACCAATTCTTCTACGGGATCGAAAGAGAGAAGTCGGTGCTGCCTGCGTCCAGCCAAATATTATTGCTGATATTTATGCAAAGAGCGTACTTGGCCGGATGCGGTGAGTTTTCGATACCGTGGATAAGTCGGAGTCGCGGACGCTAGAGAGGAGTTGGGGCTGTTGATTTGTGACATTAGACAGAATTGAAATCCCACGTCGGGATACAACCCTCCCAAATAATGACGAAGTCAGGAGAGGGGAGGGGGGGGGAGCCGGTGAAGGCTGTCGCCGGAAGAGTCTTCATCCATGGGTAACACTGCATTGTAAATCCACCGCCCATCCACTTCGACACATCACAGTGGTAGAGGGATTTGATACAGGTACACCGGCTTAATTAATCGGGCACCCTACAATGTACTGCGTAGGTACCGAGGTGGTACTTTGTCTCTGGTCTGCTCTATAAATAGAAATAAATCATCTGCCTGTCGATACTACCAGCGGACATCATTGCACTTTTATCGAGTCCCTGGTGGTATCACAGAATGTTATCTAGGTGTGGCTGTTATCGCTGCGTATTGACTACCCGAATAGTACCGTACTGTAGCCCCTGATCACTCAGGATCATATTTAATAGGCTTTATCCATGTCTCAATCTCAATATCCAGTCAGCTCTCTCACCCACCATATGACATTTACGCGCTGCTGCCAAGTGTCGGACTTTTCTCTGTCAATTAAGATGTCCCAGAGCTCCAGTATCAAGTTTGATCCCAGCCTGGTAGATGAATATGAAGACTATGGCCTTTTCCACATCCTGGTGTTATTCACAACTTTAATCATTCTGTCTTCTACTTCACGGATTGCCGCCAAATTATGGCAGAGATCCAGACTTGGGCCGGAAGATTTATTTATTCTCATGGCTCTGGTGGGGATGATTCGGCAAATCTCGGGGAGATTTTTTCCAAGTAACTAGGCTGACTTTTCCACTAGGCGTTTAACTTGGCTGCCAATGCTCTTGAATTTCAGTCCCTCAATCAAGGCTTTGGTCGTCATCTTCAATTTCTAACGAGGGACCAAGAGTTGACGCTGAAAAAACTGAATGCGTACACCCTCCTTTTCGCTAATATCTCGCTCTGGACCGTCAAGATTTCCGTCTCTTTCTTCATCTTATCTCTCATCCGTGGAGCCCACCAGCGGTCACGATGGGTCTGTTATGGACTTATGGCCCTGACCACGGCGGCGAACTTCTCGCAGGGCGTCTCTTGGGGCCTCCAGGCACAGCCTATAAAGAAACTATGGAAACCAGAAACACCCGGAACCGTGGCTAGTCGGCAGACAATCATCATTACTACTATTACTTTTTCAGGTAAGTAGTCCTGGTTTTGGAAAGGCATTGATGCACTAGATAACAGAAGCATGCTTAGGTATAAACATTCTCACCGACCTCTTCTTCGCCTTATCACCTATCTATTTCTTTGGACGACTGCAAATGGACCTAAGAAAGAAAATAATTATCTTTAGCCTGACAGGGTCAGGATTGTTGTAGGTCCTCACTGGACCCCTCCATTAATACTCTTCGTGCGTTGCTCTTGATAGCTGATCAAGATTAGGGTCGTGGTTGCCGCTAGTTTTCGAATAGCTTTCCTTGACGACTTTGCCCATCCGGATTTTACCTGGTACTTGACCAGAGTCTATACGACTACGATTGTCGAGCGTAACTTCGCCGAGCTCATCGCCGATGTTCCTATCTTATATCCATTATATCGTATCATTTACGAGAGAGCGGGCTGTGTCTTATCGTCTATTGGTACCAAACGTACAGATAGCAGTGGTCGGTTTGATCATTCGAATATCTCGGGGTCCGGTCGTAGGGTGCTCGTGACTATTGGCTCTGCCGGTAAACGAAATCCGAAGAATGGGCGCTTTTCCGAACTAGAAGACGAGGACGAGATACATCTAAGAGAAGTAGGCGGTGATTCCAGACGATTACAGGCGGAGGATAGAAGTGAGGGACACGGAAGTACAGACCTGGAGGTTTAATTGTGCATCTGTCGCAGAATAGGGGTAACTTGATTAGTCATCAGGACCTGTTAGCCTGTAGGCATCCCGCGGAAACGTTGTTCCGGGGCTCCCACACTAGATTTAAAGCTGTCTAGCCATTGCTCTCTAAAGCCGAGATCAACCAAGTCAATTTACACTTCTCATACTCTATGCACTCTTCCCAGCGATCACCCTAACTGTCACAGTATTAGACTATGCGCTCCATCTTACAAGGTATACCGTTTTTACCGATTTAGAGCTCCGGGGATTTTCGTCAAGAATTCAAATTCATTTATTTACGAAAACATATTATCAGATAAAATAGTAAAGGACAGAGTAAAAGGCAGAGGAAGGGGTCTAATTAGTAGTTCGTAATATAAGGTAATAAATAAATTACTATTAATAACTGTTTTTTTCTAAATAATTTAAGGGAAAAATTTTATATATGTAAAAATTAAACCTTAGGAAACAAAAGATTAACACATTAAAAAAGAGTAAAATTTTAATATTTAATAACTGTTTATACGGTATTTCTATTCTTAGATATACTGTTAAACGTTTATAAAAGTTTCGACAGATAAGCGTTGTAAGATAATAGTATTATTTAAAAATAAAAATATTATAAAATAAAATTTTAATATAATATAAAGGAAAATAAGAATGTTTTAAGTGTTATTTAAATACGTATACGTTATTTTTCTTAATTTTCTTTTTAAATATAAATTTTTTATTTATTTAGTCTATTTTATTAATAATATTAAAATTTATTTTATATTTTCTAATAGCGTAACGAATTATTATTCTTTTAATAAGTTATATCGATAAGATTACCACTATATCTACGCTCTACCCCCTTAACGCGGTACTATTTCCCATATAAAATCAACGAAATCGTATATTTATAATTAATTAATAAAAAACAGATATTAAAAAGCCGCTAGTAGCATGATACTTTAAAGCTTTAAATAAGGTTGTATATAAAAGAGTATTTAAAAACAGTAATTTTTTTTAAAAGAATAGAGGTTAAAGTTAAGCAACTTAATCTTTACCTATATTTAGTATAAATTATATAGGAAATTTTTCAAATCGAATATTTATATATAGTTATAAATAACTCTGTTTATTTTTTAAAATATTTCTAAATTATTAGCTTTATGTCTTTAATACGCGTTATACTATTAATATTTTTAAAGGGAGTAGCGTTTTTCTATATAAAAATATTTCCTCTTTTCTTTAATATATCATATCTTTTTATTTAATAAAAATATTTAAAAAATATAAAGTCGTAGATTTAAGCCGTATTATTTAGGCTAAGTTAAAGATACGAAATAATTATATTAATAATTAATACGGTAAATATTATTACTTAATATTTTCGAATACGATAATTATTAATAGTTTTTACGGTAAAATTAAATCATACGTTTCGGTTACGAAAAACTTGATTTTAAAGCCGATTATTAAGTTTCCGTAAATACGTAATTTTTCGATTAATATCGGTTGGGAAATTTAATTACGTAATGCCGACAATCTTTAACTTTAATAAATTTTATGTTTTTTAGTTTTACGGTTCGGGAGGGGAAATTTCTTAGAGGGTAATAACTTAAAAGATGTTAAGTTTTTCGCGGTAAATCTTAAGTCCGTATAAGATAACTTTACAACTTTTTATCAGTTTTATAATTAAAAATATTAGATATTAATTAGAAAAAAGGGTTAAAAATTTTAGATTAATTATGTTTAACCTTAATTAATTTTATAACTTTTCGAATTTCTATTAATTAAAACATTAAAATATACCGGATAATTTTTAATATAAGATACCGATATTTCGTAATTCTAAAGCTTTTACGGAAAAAGTTTTTAAGTTTTATACAATTTTAAAACGAATTAAAAATATCGATATTTTTATTAATTTAACGGACCTTTTTTAAAAAGATCTGATTTTACTTTTAATTTTCGAATACAATTTAATTTATATAAATCAAAATAATGAAATATTAAACGATTTTATAATAGAAAATATCGACCGTATAGAAAAACTACTAGGAAAGCTAGATATAAACGGTAGAAGGTTTAAAAATTTCGAAATTTAATTTTTGGTTCGATATAAAAAGGATTACGAAAACCGTCTAGAATTCGGTTAGGAATAGTTATTAATAGGGGTATAACTAAGCAGTTTGCGAAAAGGTTAAGGTTTAGTAAAGTCTAGCTATTAAAATATATAATTTATTAATTTGTTTAATTTTATTATACGGTTATATATTCTTAAAGGAAAGTTAAAATAATTATAAATTCTTTTTTCTCTATTAGTTTAAATAACGGTAAAATATATAGTAAAAAGTTTTATTTAATATCGCGAGAAAAAAATATTACTTAATTATAATAATTTCCTAAATAAGATATCATATAAAGCATTTAAAAGAAATAAATCTATTCAGGGGCGTTTTTTTTTCAGAGTTTTATTCGATAATTAAAGTGTTTTAAAAAATTGATCGACTTTGAGAATTTATATGAGAAAACGCCGGCGCGTTAAGAATATAAAGCGTTAATAGAGGTACTATATTAATTATTCGGAAATACGTATATTTATTTAAATAATTAATGTAAATCTAGTTATTTAGTAATATTTTAACATTAATAACATTATTAAGTAATATTATAGTTTAAAAACGAAAAAGTTAATATATATTTTTTATAGCTTAAAATAAATAGAGCTATTATTAAATGAGCTGTATATTATTATATATTATTATTTACGGTTTTGTTATTACGTTATTATTATTTTTATCAGTTTTTTCTTATAACCTATTAATATTTTATTAACGTAACGCCCTAATTTTATCATAATAATCACCGTTTATTTAACGTCCTGGATAAGCTTATAAAATAAACAAGCTTACGGGATAGTTTTTAACACCTTGTAATAATAAACTTAATTTAATTAATTATAACATATTAAATCAATTTGAACTAATCGGATTTTTTATCACCAGATATTTTTATAACTTCCTTACAAATACGTATATTATACCCGGGCTTTCCGCAAATACTATATTTCCGTTCCTTCGTTTAAACCTTTTTACGATAATTACTTTTAGCCTTTCTTAATTACAATTGCTTATTATTACTTTAATTTTTAACTATAAAAGCTTTTACCTCCTTTATAGTAAATATTTTTTTTTAAAAACGTACGTTTTTGGTTTTGTAACGTTTATTTATAATATAATTCGTTTCGCGGAATTAGGTAATTTTTTCTCGAAAAAAAGCAATTTCCTATAAAAGTAATAAGTTATTTTTTGTCAAAAGACTCGCCGATTTAACAATTTTTGTCGGCGAGTTACCCTGGTAATTTTTAATTTTTTTTTTTTATAAATAACGTTTTTATTTTATTACTTCCTGAATATTTTTAAAGGTTTTCGTAAATAGAAAACGAATAAAACCAGCAAAGGTTAACGGGGAAACAATCGGCATAAATATAATTGGAAAAATTTTAAACTCGGAAAAAACGTTATTAAAATCGAATAAAACGAAACTAATTTTCGTAAACCCGGATTTAATATTATCGGTCGTTAGGGCGGCTTTAAACGCGTTACGAAAACCGGCGATAAAATTTTCCTTAATAATATAAATTCTCCCTAGAGAAGACGTAACCGTGGAATAAAATTAAACAAATAGATAGATTATGGTATCGGTTACTAAGCTTTACCAAGCCCTAACCTTTTTACAGGCGTCTTACTCCAAGGTGACTTTAGACTGCCCTATTATGCAAGCCCCTATTGACGATTATTCTTAACCGAATTCTGGACAGTTTTCGTAATCCGGAATAGCCGGACAAATTATCGTTCGTAATTTTCCAGTTTATATTAAGTTAAAAATTAAATTTCGAAATTTTTAAACCTTTTGTTATTTATATTTAATTTTCCTAATAATTCCTTTATACGGTTGATATTTTCCATTATAAGGTCGTTTAATTTTTAATTATTTTTGTTTATATAAATTAAATCGTATCCGAAAATTAAAAGTAAAATCCGATTTTTTTGGGAAAAGTTGGTTGGATCGACGGAAGTATTAATATTTTTAGTTCGTTTTAAAGTTTTATTAAGTTTAAGAACTTTAAAAAAAACGTTTTCCGTAAACATTTTATAATTACGGAATACCGGTATTTTATAATAAGAATTACCCGGTATATTTTAATTGTTTTAATTAATAAAAATTCGAAAAGGTATCGTAAAATTGATCGAGGTTAAAATCGTAGGACTGGTAAAAGGTTATAAAGCAGCTATTTTATACGGACTTGAGGTTTATTGCGAAAAGCTTAATATCTCCTAAATTATTATCTGCATTCCAGGAGATTCCCTTTGCCGAACCGTAAAGCCAGAAGGCATAAGGTTTATTAAGGTTAAAGTTTGTCGGTATTACGCGATCGGTTTCGGGATAAGGCTTTTTGTAACCGAAACGTATAATTTATTATTACAGTAAAAACCATTAATAATTACCGTATTCGAAAATATTAGGTAAACTATTTATCGTATTAATTATTATTGTAATTATTTCGTATCTTTAACTTAGTCTGGATAATACGGCGTAAACCTAACAACCTTGTATAATATAAATAACGTAACATCGTATAAAACCTTCGATATATAACAAATAAACGTATTGTAATACGGAAAAATAAAATATAATAAAAAATTAAAACCGATAGGAAAAATATGTAGGTATATAAAATATAATAATATCGTTAACCTTGTAATAATTTTCGAATTTAATTAAATAATAATTTTCGTAACCGTTAAAAATAAAAAAACGTTTTAAATCTTTAATATATATTTAAATATATTTATCGAAATATTTAATTTATTTTAAACTTAGTTTATTTATTATTTAGCCGTTTTTGCTTATAATAATCTTTTAATCGGGTGGAAATAGGTTATCGGCGAACCAGTAAAAAAAAAAAGAAATTTTCCCGGTAAAAATAATAAATAAAAGCAAGGCCTAACTTTAAAAATTAATAACTTATATTACTATAAACTATTTCCGATTTCCTTATTAAGCTTATTTAAGTTTTTTATATTTTTTAGTATTAATAATAATTATACCGGCTGTTATAAAAAACCTTATTAAAAATCCTATTTTATCGAAATTATAAATATCTTCCTTTACGATACCGTATTTTATAATTATAACTTAAATAAGCTTAAATTATTTACGAAATACCTCTAAATTTTCGTATAAAACCTTTTAATAATTTATTCTTCGATTTAAATATATTTTAAATTTTTATTATTTTTTAACAAAATTAAATATTTATTTAACCCCGATACGTTTTATAACGCGTTACGTAAATAACAATTTCGCCATATTTTTAACATATTAATGCCGGACAAAAAACGTTCGCGCATTTAGGTTAAGGATTCGGTCGACAATCGATTATATTTCGGTCGGCGTTAATTTTCGCAAATTAAAAATAATATCGGTTCTAGAAAATTTATTAATATATCGTACGTACAAAATAAAATAAGTAACTTTATAAATAAAATTAAATGTTATATAATTAAGTATCGGATCTCGTTTTTTAACTTAAACGGCTAAATTTATTTTTACTTTTTTTATAAGCCGTTTCATATTATTAGTATTAAAATATATATCAAAAACCATCCCGTAAGCGTATTTATTCCGTGAATTTATCCGGGATATTAAACATTTTATACATATTTATTATTTATTATTATAATATATATCAAAGTATTATTAGAAATTAATAGTTAATTAAGGGTAATACATTATAACAACGGTGTAAATAATCTTATAAAGGTCTTTATAGAGTAAAAGAATTTCTTATTCTTTTTTTATTATTTAAAAAACTGAAAATGATATTACTGTTATTATAAAGAGGTAAAATAATATATGTTTTATTATTAAATATCTAATTACGGCCGTAATAAAACTTTAAATTATTAATAAAGTTACTAATTATATAGTACATTTAATACTTATATAAAATTATAATATTAACGGTTATACGAATATTTAATAAAATTTAATCATTTTAAAAAAATCTATTATAAGTTTATATATTATTTTTATATATTATTTTATTTATAATTCTAATAATAGTATATTATAATTTAAAATGCCAATGTATAATATATACTTTTTAATAAACCTTGAATTTCTTTATTTAACGTAAATATAATCCGCGGCTAAGAGTAAAAAAGAAATAATAAGAATTATTAATATTAAATTACTGTATAATTATATTTTAATAATAGTTCTATCAGTTGCCTTTAAATTTTAAATAATAAGCAATCTCTTTTCTATATAAATAAATAAATATTTTTATTTTATTTTTTCCTTTTATTCTTAATCATTTTTACATTTATATATAACTTTTTCTTTCTTTTAATAAGTCATTAAAACGTGATTATTATCAAAATTGTTTATATAATTAAAATATATATTATAACATTATTTTTTTCTTCTGAAAGAAAACGTAACCGTATAACCTAATTAAATAAATTAAGCAATTATACTGTCTTATTTAGTAGGCTTTATTAAACCCTAACTCTCTCGCCGGCAATTATAAACTGCTTAATTATATTTTTTATTAACGATTACTTTTACCGGCATTTCAAACGCCTTTCGTAATTAGCAATAAACGGATAAATTATTATTCGTTATTTTTTATATAAAGCTAAAAGTTAAATTTTAAAAATTTAAACATTTTATTATTTATATTTAAGTTTATTAAAAATTTCTTTATACGGTCGATGTTATTTTTTATAAGGCGGTTTAAACTTTAAATGCTTTTATATTTAGAAATTAAATCGTATTCGAAAATTAAAAATAAAATCCGATTTTTTTTAAAAGAGTTAGTTAAATTAATAATAGTATCGATATTTTTTATTCCTTTTAAAACTTATAAAATTTAAAGATTTTAAAAAAAAGTTTGTAAACATTTTATAATTACGGAAAACGGGTATTTTATAATAAAAATTACACGGTTTATATTAGTTATTTTCATTAATAAAGATTCGAAAGATTTTAAACTGAATCGAAGGTAAATATAATTAATATAAAAATTTTAACTCTTTTTTCTAAGTAACATTTAGCATTTTTAATTATAGAACTAATAAAAGATTATAAAGCCGCTATTTTAGGGCCTGAACGACAACGGGCTTAAGGGCAAAAATAAAGGGACTAATAGCCTAATAACACTAACATCGACACCGTTATACCCGCTTTAAAAAATATTTGCTCTGATAACTCCTTAGCCGTTACACCGTAAAAATAATAGATTTAAATAAAATATATTTTTTAATAAATCCTTATTAAACTTTCGTTAAAATTTGCTTATTTACCTTAAAAGGGTAAATAATGGGTCAATAACAAAAACATTACATAAAATAGTAAAAAATAGTAGCGCTTTTTAAGCGATTGTAATGAACAGTTGCTTAGGGGGCGCCATTAACTTGTTATCAACTTTTTTGGGTAACTTTGGACTATTTGTTGACCCGTGCAAAGTAGCTGGCTATTAGGCCATTAGGCCCCTAATCCGTTGTTATTCAGAGCCTTATACGGACTAAAGGTTTACTGCAAAAAATTTAATATTTTTAAAATTGTTATTTGCTTTTTAAAAAATTAACATTGTGGAATTGTTTAAAGAGTATAAGGTTTATTAAGGGAAAGATTTCTCGGTATTACGTAATAATCGGTTTCGGAATAAACTTTTCGTAATTAAAATATATAATTTATTATAACCGTAAAAAATATAAATAATTACGGTATTCGAAAATATAAAGAAAAATATTTTTCGAATTAAATATAAACATAATTATTTCGTATGTTTAACTTAACTTAAATAATATAACTTATCTTTAATAACTTTATATATAAAATTAAGTGCTATTTATAATATCTAGCTATATATATATATAGAATATAATATAATTTATTTATTAAATATATATATAATTAGTTTTATATAAACGTAAATAGGGTATATTTTTTAAAAACTGTTTTTTTAAATAAAAGCCGGAAAAACGGAATACGAGTTATTAATACGGTAATAAGTAATAGTTACGGATAAGATTAATTTAATTTATTTCTAAAACCCCCAACTACGTTAATTAATCGCTAATACGGTAACGGAGCTAAAACCCTAAATAGTTCTGGCGTTACTTAGAAAACGGGGTTCTAAGTTAAATTCGAACTAACTATCTTTTGCGGTGAATTAAAGAAAATATTTAAGCCTGTCGTAATTAAAAAGGATACTTAGATTCGCGACAATTAAACTATTAAAACGTAAAGACTTTATATAACATTATATTTTTATAATTAAGAAATTTAATTTTAATATATTTCTTTTAGGATTTAAGGAATATATAATTTCTACATTGGGATTTTTAACGTAAGTAATATATAAAAACTTAATTAAAAATATATTCTTAATATTTTATAGCTTCGAAAATTCTATTATAGTAATTAAGGTATATTAATGTATTATATTTTTATGTATAAAAAATAATAAAAATATATTTATAAACTATTTATCAAATTCTATTAATTAAATAAAAAACTAAGTTATAATATATTTAAACCATATTACGTCGGTTCTAAAAGACGGTATTTAATATATTATTATCTAATATTTCCCCAACTAGTTTCTTTTCCTCTATATTTTCTATTCTTTTTTCTTTTTTTTCATATTTTAATTCTACTTAGGTTCATTAATTTTTTCTATTATAAAATACGGTTTACTAATTATAGTTGTATAATTTTCAATTCGCGATTTTTTCTAACGTATCACATTACCTCGCGAGCTAAACCACCTCGCGAACCGCTTTTATCAACATATTTATTTTCCAACTTTTATCAACAATTATTTAATACCAATAATATGGAACGTTTTATAAAAATATCTAAAATAAACTTAGCTATTTATGTTAAAAAACAAAACTCGAAATTTAAGTTTAAAAATTTATATTTTCTTTATAAAATCCCCGAATTTATTTAAAAACCCGATATTATTTTTAACGCGTCCGAACCGTTATTTTATCTAATTTATAAAAATTAACGCCGACCGAAAAGAAATTTATTACCGAACGAATCCTTAATTTAAATAAGTAAACGTTTTTTATCCGGCTTAATATATTAAAAATATATCGAATTTATTATTAAAAAGTATTATATAAAAATTTAAATATGTTTCGTAAATAATTCGAACTTATTTAAATTATTATCGTAAAATACGGTATTAGAAAAAAAGATATTTATAACTTCGATAAAAATAATTTTTTAATAAAACTTTTTATAATAACGGATATAGTAATTATTAATACCGAAAAACGTAAAAAATTTAAACAAACTTAATAAAGATATAAAAAGTAATTTATAATTATTTAAATCATTTATTTCCAAAATCAAGTTATATCGTTATTTATTATTATAAAGGGAAAAAACTACTTAAAATCTTAATTCCGTAATAATTTGTTATTAATAACCGATTAAAAATTATATTAAATAATAATAACTATATAATAAACGAATCAGGTTTAAAATAAATCTAATATTTCGATTAATATATTTAAACATATATAAAAAAATAAAAACGTGTTTTTATTTTCGATAGTTATAAAAGTTATTATTTGATAAAATTCGAAAAATATTACGCTAATTACGATATTATTATATTTTATACACTTTCGTATTTTCCGTATAAATTTTAACTTTTAACGTATTTTATTTTTTCAACTTTAAAACGCGTTTATTTATTAAATATCGAAAATTTAATATAATATTATTATGTTTATATTATTAAAAAAAAGGTTTACCGGCTTTTATAATACGTTTAAAATTACTATAACGGGTAATAATATTAAATCCGGATTTACGAAAATTAACTTTATTTTATTTAATTTTAATTACGTTTTTTCCGAATTCGAAACTTTTTTAATTATACTTGCGTTAACCGTCTTCCCGTTAACTTCCGCCGGTTCTATTCGTTCCATATTTACGAAAACCCTTAGGAATATTAAGAAAATAACAAAACAAGAACGTTATTTATAAAAAAAGATTAACTCCCTAGAGGAAACGTAACCGTAGAACTAAATTAAATAAATAAATAGATTATGCTATCGGTTATTAAATTTTACCAAACCCCAACCTTTTTATAAATTGCCCAGTTATACCCTTATCGATAATTATTTTTCACGAAATTTTAAACGGTTTTCGAAATCCGGAACAGCCGGATAAATTATTATTCGTAATTCTCCTTATATTAATTTAAAAGTTAAACTTCGACGTTTTTAAGCTCGTTATTATTATTTTTTAATTTTACCAATAATATTTTTATAAACCGGATATTTTTTGGTATAAATTTACATAAAAGTCTATTATTTCCGTTATTTTAAATTAAATTATATCCGAAAATTAAAAACAAAACCCGATTTTTTTCGGAAAAGTTATTAATATCGATAAAAATGTCGATATATTTTATTCGGCCGATTATTTTATTTAAGTCAAGTAATTTAATTAAAATTATTTCCGTCGAGATTCCGAAAATACGGAATACTGGGATTTTATATTCGGACTTAACCGGCATATTTTAATTATCTTAATTAATAAGGATTTAAAAAGGTGCCTTAAAATTAATCGAAATTAAAAAAATATCTGGTCTGGAATTTTTAGCCTTTTTTCCTAATTAATATCTAACATTTTTAATTGTAAAATTAGTAAAGGGTTACAAAGCAGCCATTTTATACGGACTTAAGGTTTACCGCAAAAAACTTAATATCTCCTAAGTTATTATTTAAGATTCCACTTACTAAACCGTAGAGGGTATAAGGTTTATCAGGGTCGAAACTTATCGGCATTACGCAAGTAAGCTTTTCAAACCGATATTAATCGAGAAATTACGTATATACAGGGACCTAATAGTTGACTTCGGGATAAGGCTTTTCGCGATTAAGATACAATTTATCGTTACCGTAAAAACCATTAATAATTACCGTATTTAAAAATACTGGGTAAAGTATTTATTATATTAATTATTAGTATAATTATTTCGTATCTTTAACTTAGCCTGGATAATACGGCTTAAACCTAATAACCTTGCATAAAAAAATTAAAAATTATTAAGGTAATTTATTAATAAAAATTGTTAAATTAACGAATTTTTTAATAAAAAGTAATTTATTACTTTTATCTAAAGTTATTTTTTTTCGAAAAAATGTTACCTAATTATGCGAAACGAACCATATTTTAAACAAACGTCGAAAAATTAAAAATAAACGTTTTTAAAAACAAGAGATATTTATTACATAAAAAGGACAAGATTTTCTGGCCGAAAAAGAAAGAAATGGTGGAAAAGTATAGTTAATAACGGTTAAAAATAATTATTACAAAAGGGTTATAACGAAAAAACGGAAGTGTAGCGTTTACGGCAAGCTCCGATATAATATACGTATTTGTAAAAAAACTATAAATACGTTTACCGAAAAAAATCCGATTAATTAATATTATTTTAATATAGTATAATTAATTAATTTAAATTTTTTATCGCAGAGTATTAAAAAATAGCTTGCGAGGTAATTTGGTTTATAAGGTAGTATAGTACGTTTTATTATTTAAATTAATAAAGGTTACTTTATATTATTATTTTATTCTACATTATAAACTATTTATTAATAAATCCTATATTATACTTAAGTATTAAACTCTATTTAACTATAACATTTAATATTTTATTAGTTTTATATACTTAAACGGTATAGTTTATAGTAAATTAATAATTCGAAGTAATTTTATAAATACGTTTAGCTATATAACGGACAATTCTTAAAAAAAGTATATTTTAAATAATAACTATAGTCTAAAGTTATTAACCGCGGGTCTTTAAAAGTATTAATTACTAATACGCCTTTTTACGTTAAGGAATCTTATTTATATAATTTTTATAATTAGATTTAAAGTGTTAAGATAATATATTAAAAAAATTCTAAATACTATTAATTTATGTAGAATTTAAACTTTCGTTTATTTTTTATTTTATTAAAAATAAGGCTGTATAATTAATTACTATACTAAAAGCCCGGCCTTTTTAACTTTATTTTTTTACTCCTACTAGAATGCGGGGCCTACTTTCTCCGAAATATTTCCGACCCGGTTAGATATTCATATAGGAAAACGCTTTATATACGTTAACGTACTGTAGAAAAAGTTTTATAATTTTAAAAACGGATCTATTTTTTTATAATAATTTTAATCAATAATTATAATCGCTATTTTTAAATTCTTTTTTAAAAAATTCATTAAATTACAGTTTTATTCCTAGTAATTATAGATTATTAATTAGTTATAAAGTATATATAAAATATTAATCTCGTAAGATAAAAAGTAACGTTAAAGGTTATATATATATAAATAACTAATTTTATAAAAGGTTAAAATTTTTAGATTAATAGATAAACCGATATTTTCGGATAATTAAAAAAAAGAATATCGCGGTTGTCGTTAATTATAACGAAAAATAAGGCTTAATACAGGATCGATATTTTTCGCATATAACTAGAATTTAACGAAATTATTATTCTTGTTAATTACTTGAATTAAATTTGATATATTTTTAATTTTTTATTATATTTACTTAAGATATAAATAATTATAAACCGGTCGAAATCCGTTTTAATAAATCATTTTATATATTTATCTATAAAAGTCATTTTCCCTTTTACGTATTAAAAGTTAATTTTTTTAAACCTTTTAACGTAGAAAATAATATTTTATAAATACGAAATTTATAAAATAATTATTTTACTAATATAAAATAGATAACTTATTATATATTTTATTAATTTAGTTTAATAGCTCAGTGGTCGCGAGCCTGGATATCTTATTAAATATAGGGGATATCAGTTATATTATTTTATTAGCCTAATTTTCGTATATTTCTTATACTTATACAGCTTTTATATAACCTAGCAACGGAACATATATCTTCCGATCAGAAAAAGCCTTTTCGTATATAAGGTATATTTAATACCCTCTACTTACTAACACACCCCTTTACCTCTTTAAAGTATTTATAACGTTAATTATTACATATTATTACTTTTTAAAATTATCACTTTTCGTTTTTCTTTTCCTCCGGCGATTAAATTCTCTTAATTAACAAATTTCTCTTTTAAAATTATTCGTAAAGTATTTCTCCTCCGTTCGAAAATTTTCGTAATATCTATAAATTTTAATTACTTTTTAAATTACTTAAACGGTTCGCGTAATAAGGTTTTAATTACTCCATTAATTAATATATCTCCTATAAATATATAATTTACTTTAATCAAATTGCTTTTTACGACTTTTCGTAATTAATAATTATATATATTTACGTACCGTAATTTCTTTTATAATAAGGTAATATTAATATTAATAAACCGTATAATTTATTAATTATAATATTATCTATTTAACGGTTTAATATTTAAAGTAAATTTTAGTTTTTTAATTAAATAGAAACTAAATAAAGCTTTTTTTAAAATTTACATAAAAAAATAATATCTCCGTTTCGGTTATAAAAATAATCATAATATTTTATTTATTTGCCCATTATATTATTACTTTTTAAAATAATTTTATTACGTAAACTGAAAAGCTTTTTCGATTAAATGTATTATTTGTAAAATAGGTCTAATTTTTAAATGTTTAACGAATTTTTACTTTTAAATTATAACGTTAACGGTTTGGTTTTAATTAGGTATAATATAACTTAATACTCAGTTTTATAATATATATTACTAAGGTTTAAATTAAAACCGGTAGTTTAAGATATAATAAAACATATATCGGGTCGCGTATTAATTATTACGTAAAAAATAAAACCGATTACTTTTTTAATATTTATTAATTAAACCTAATTATGTAAAATGAAAATTCGGTAATAATTTAATATTAATTACAAGGTTATTAAGTTCAAGCCGTATTATCCAGGCTAAACCAAAGATACGAAATAATTATACTAATAATTATTACGATTAATACTTTACCTAATATCTTTAAATACGGTAATTATTAATGGTTTTTACGGTAACGATAAATTATACCTCGGTTGTAAAAAGCCTTATCCCGAAGCCGATTATTACGTAATACCGATAAGCTTCGACCTTAATAAATCTTATACCTTTTAATTAATTTAATAAAGGGAATTTTAAATAATAATTTAAGAAATGTTAAACTTTTCGCGGTAAATCTTAAATCTGTATAAAATAGTTATTTTGTAACCTTTTGCTAATTTTACAACTTTTTTAATTTTAATTAATTTTAAAAAGTTTTAAACCTTTATTAATTAAAATAACCAAAATATATTAGCTAAGTCCGAATATAAACTCCTAATATTCCGTATTTCCGAAATCTTAACGGAAATAATTTCGATTAAGTTATTTAACTTAAATAAAGTAAGAAACCGAATAAAATATATCGATATTTTTATCGATATTAATAAATTTTCAGAAAAAAATCGGGTTTTGCTTTTAATTTTGGGATATAATTTAATTTAAAACGGCGGAAATAATCGATTTTTACGTAAACTTATATTAAAAAATATCCGGTTTATAAAAAAATTGTTAGCAAATTAAAAAATAACGATAACGGGTTGAAAAAGGTCGAAATTTACCTTTTAAATCGATATAAGGAAAATTACGAACGATAATTTATCCGGCTATTCCGAATTACGAAAACCTTCCAGAATTCCGTTAAGAATAATCGTCGATAAGGGCATAACTAGGCAGTTTAAAATTACCTGTAAGAAAGTTAAAGTTTGGTAAAGTTTAACAACCGATAACATAACTCATCTATTTATTTAATTTGGTTCCACGGTTACGTCTCTTTTAAGGAGAATTTAATATTAATTATAAACGTTTTCAAGAAACGTTTAAATTTTTTTAAGAATTAAGTTAACTAATTAATAAAATCTTAATTTTCCTTACGATATACTATTACGATATCGTTTATAAAAAATAAATAAATATGCCTTAACGAAAAAAATAGCAAAATTTATAAGGAACGGGGTTAAGTTGTATATTCTTAAACGTTTTAATAAATTTCTTTTACTAAAATAAAGGTAACTCTCTTAATCTATATAACGCATTTTTAATTAAGAAAATCTTATTACGTTACAGGTATTTTAAAAATAGCTAGACGTTAACGAAAGCATTAATAGTGTTATATTACTTTAACTTTATATTAAATTTAATTATAATAAAAATTAAAGTTTTAAATAACCTTTTAATAAAAATAAATACATATATATTAATATAAACGTTCTTTAACCATTAATTCCTTCGTATAATAAACCGTACTTTATATTTTAATAACTAATTATATTTATTAAACGTATAAAGATATATTTACATATATTTTAAAACTTATTTCCCTTTAGCAAAAAAGTTATTACCGATTTTTTAAAATTACATCTTTTAATAACTTTATAAATAAACTTTTTCGGTATTATAAAATATTTATATCAAATAATATATACTTAACTTTTAAGAGCTTTATAACGGTAATTATATATCGTACTTATATATCTAGTTTCGTAATGTAAAAGTTTTATATATTTTTATATCGAAACCTTTTCAATTAAAATAAAATGTATTTTAAATAATTTATTTCTGTAAATTTCCACAACTTACCGGCTAATTATCGATTATAATAATAAAATAAATTAATCGCTTTACGTTAAATGCAGCTTTTTATACTTTATAATCGTATTAATAATTATTTTTTTTAAAACGGAACGTATAAAAGCTTACGTTTATAACTTATAACGTATTTTCGTTTTTTATTATTACTCTAAGTTAAATAACGTAATAAAAACTTAAAATTATCTTTAATATTTCTGTTAAAGTAATAATTAAAATAACTATTAAATTAAGCGTTAATAAAAATAATAATTTTATAAAAGTAATTAATTTTATATAAATAAACTTATTTTTTCTTATTTTATACGGTTTATAAATTTCTATTACTTTAAAACTAATATTTTTTATTAAACCGGTAATTAAATTATTCCGTTTAAGTTTTCGTTTTTTTATATCTTTATATTTAAGTAACTTAGGTTTTAATTAAGTTATTTTACTTATTATAATAATTTCTATAACTTTTTTTATAATCTTTAAAATGTTTTTATTTAAGTTTTTATATTATTTAACAATAATACTTTTTTATTAAACTATACGTTTTAAATAATAATAACTTTATTAATTAACGGGGTTTAAATTTTATAAATATTCGTAAATCGGTAACCGATTAAAAAGTGAATTTATATTTTAAAATTTAATTTTTAAAATTTAGAATTTTTTTTTATAACGGTAATTATTATAACGTCAGCTATATAGCCGTATATGGCCCAATGGCTCAGTGGTCGCAAGCCTGGGCGTCTTTTTTAATTGCGACAGGCTTGGGCACCCTGTTTCGGTTAATCTTAAGAGGCAGCTGGTTTAAATCCGGCTTGGGCTACCGTTTCTTTAAGTGGCGCCAGCCTAAAGGAGCTGGCCAATTGGGGCTTCGGCTCCGCCACCGTGTCGGCGATCAATTGGAGTGGTTGGGGCTTTGGGAACTAATTAAATCAATTATGTACAACCATTTGTTTGTTACCGTATTAATAACCCGCATTACGTTTTTCCGGCCCTTGGCTAAGAAGGGACGGTTTTTAGGGGGGTGCTCCCCGGTCGCGTTTGTGCAGAACTACCTGTGTACATGTATATAGTAAAGGGATCAGCTGTATGTACATAGCTAGATACCTTAATGGCATTTTACCTTATATATAGCCGTATATTTGTAAATAAGCTTATTAAACCTTCCGATTAAGTATTATAATACCGTTTTTATATATTAAATAAATAAAATAAACTCTATATAAATTTAATTAAAAAACTACGTATATAAAGATATAAGTATATAAATCTATTACAGTTTTAAAAATATATACGATTAAAAATAAAAATAATTTAACTTTATTTTATATAGTACTTCCTTTTTCCATAATTATATTTGTTAAAGGTTGTATATTCTCGTTTAAAACTTAAATATATAATATTAATAGTTTAAATTTAATATTAAAAAAAATTAATTATAATATATTTCGAAATTTATATATATTTTTTTGAAATTTTAATATTATATTCGATTACTTCTAGAAAAGCCTTATCTTAATTTTTCAAAATTCTTAGAAAATATTTAACCGTTATATTTAATATATTTTAATTTTAATTTTTAAAATAAATATCGCAAATAAGACTTATTTACTTATCGGTAACGAGTATAACGTATTTATATTTTTCAATTTCTTTTTCGAAATTTATAATAGTAATAACGATTCGTTATTTTAATCGAAAGACTTTTTCCCTTAATTTTTAATATATTTATCTTTTAACCTTTATTTTATTACATATTTAACATTCGATTATTATAAAACGTTTTAAACGCATTTTTTATATATAAAATTATAATTAAGTAATTATTTTATACGTTAAATATTTTAATTTTAAGTATTAAATTATACCGTTATTAATTTTTAATAATCTCGTTATATATAAGTTAAGGTTTCGTTTATAAAATATGAAAATTGTATAAATAATTACCGTATTTATATTTTCTATAACGAATTAATTATATTTATTTATTATAAAGTTATTAATTCCTTAATTATCCTATTAATATGTTTTTTTTAAATTACCGGAAAAATACCAAATTATATACGAAATTTTTAAAGTATATTACGTGATATAAACGTAACGTTTTTATGCTTTTAAGGCTTTAAAGTAATATATTTATTTTTTCGTACCTGTTAATCGGAATAAAGTTATTTTTTACGTATATTCCTTTACTTTAATTCGTTATATTATAATTTAGGAATTTGTTAATAAAATTAAAGATATATATCGTAAATCCTAAATCTAAAATTAATACGTTTCTTAAAAAGTAAAGCGTAACGTTTATTATATTACGTTAATTAAAAATTAAAAAATATGCTAAAACCCTTTTTACTTTTTTTTAACCTTAACTTATTTTTAAATAATTATTTTCTATATAAGTTTCGATAAATGATTAATTTTTTACTTTAAGGATTAATCGGAAATAATTTAATTTTAAATTAATATTAAAAATATCTTACTAAGCTTAAATTTATTAAAGTTTTATAAAGGAACGTATAATAATATTAAAGTAACGTATACGTAAAGTTTAAATACGTTTTATACTAAATTCTTTATACGTTTAACTTTTAACGTTTTCGCCTATAATTACTATTATTTCGGCCGGTTTAGAAACTATAATAATTACCTTATTTCGGCTTACGCCCTAGGGTTCTTTTTTACGGTTAAAAGTTATTTTTAATATTTTCTTAATTAAGATCGTTTTAATTAAAAAAGTCCGTTAATATCCCGTAAGGTACCGGTAACGATATTTTAATATTTTTCGATATAAATTATAAATAAAGTATAATCTAGGAATTTTAAACATTAATTATTATTTTTTAATAACTAATTATATTATTATTAATCTGAAATTTAATTATTATTTACAATATCATTTTTTAAGGTTTTATAATAGGAGCTAATATTATATATAAGTCGTAACTTATAAACCGTAGTTTTTATCTTTAAAATTCGATATTATAATTTATTAGTTTAACTTTTTTACCGATTTCGAAATTTATTTTACCTTTCCGTAATACTTTCGTTAAATATTAATTAAAATCTTATTATCGTATATTTTACCGGATTTAATTAACTTAACGTATTATTTCCGTAAGTCTTTTCTTTAAAAAAAAAGTTATTTTTTTAATTATTAAAAATATTAATATTAGAACTTATTTTATAAAGTCGTTATTACTTTTTCGGAAAGTATCGTACTTACGATTTTTATAAATATATGCTATATAATCATAATTATTAATTTATTAATTTTCTGTTATTTTTTTAAAGGTATTAATTAAATCATTAATATATTCGATTTTTTCGTTGGTTTTTTCAGAAAATGTAAATATAATTAAAGAGCCGTTTAAAGTATTATTTCGTACTATATAAGGGATTTATTTTATCGGATATAAAATTATATTAAGTTTTATTAATTTAACAGGTTACGGAAATAACTAACTAAAATTCATATAATCCTATATATTAAAAACGTCCGTTTTAATCTGAAATTCGCTTTTAAAACGGTTTTAATTTTTAAATCCGTTATAAATATCGGAAAAAGTTAACGATACCGTTATTATTATAATTAATAATATATACCAATAATTATTATTAAAATATAACTTATATTATTTTAATAATAGTTAATTAATTAATAATAATGTAAATTATCCGAATAAAATTTTTAAGTATTAAATATAAAGGATATTAGTTATATTATTTTATTAAACTAATTTTCGTATATTTTTCGTACGCGTACAGCTTTTACATCTTAGTAACGGAACATATATCTTCGGATTAAAAGAAGCCTCTCCGTATATGGGGTGCGTTTAGCACCCCCTGCTAGCGGACATATCTCTTTTAATCGCGACAGGCTTGGGCACCTTGTTGCGATTAATCGCAAGAGACTGCTGGTTCAAATCCAGCTTGGGCTACAGTTTTTTTAGGTGGCGCCAGCCAAGAGCAACTGACCAATTGGAGTTTCGGCTCCGCCATAGTGTCGGGGACAATTAAGGGGTAGCTGGGGGTTTTTAGAATTAGCCGCAATTAGGGGCTTTAAGAACTAATTAATTAATTAATTGTATATCTTATCGTCAGTTGCCGTATTATATAACCCGTATTACCTTTTTCCTGCTCTTAGCTAAGAAAGGACGGTTTTTAAGGGGTGTTCCCCGGTCGCATTTATACAATCCTTTATATACGTACTTAATAAATAAATCAGCTTCCTATATATACCTAGCTAGATATCTTAATAGCACTTTACCTTATATATTTTATTAATTTATAGTTATTTAAAAAATTTGTATTTATTATTTCGAAAAATAATAAGTTATTATATTTACGATATTAAAACATATATATTTAATACATCGTTTAAATTTTCTAGTTATTTTTTAATATATTTTTAATATTTAAAATAGGGATTATTTATAAATTATGTCCAAAGTAACGTTGTTATCGTTATATACGATTTATTATTATCCTTGAAAAATTAAATTTCCTTATTATCTTTACCTATTTAAACTTTATTTATTAGTTACGTAAATACGTTTTATATCGTACTTTAAATAGTTTTTATTAATTAATATAAGTTTTAATTTTATTTAATTAATATTAATTTAACCTTATATTTTCTATTTGTATATAACGATAAAATATATATTTAAATATTAATCTATATTATTTAAATTTTGAAATAAAATATATTTCGTAATGTTTTTAATAATATCTATAAACCGTTATTTATTAAGGCTAAAAAATAAAAAGTTATTTTCGTATAAAGTAATAATGTTTTTTATTTTCAAATTATACTATATTACGTTATTCGAAATTAACGGATAAAAACTTTATTTTATAAATATCTTTTTCATTTTTTTAATAAGTAATCCCGGTTTATTTTAAACAGTATAGTAAGTTTATTAGTTTGATAATTTTCTTATTTTGTAAATACGTATTAAAATAAGTTTTAACATCGGAAATTATTCGATATAAATATTTTATACAAGGCAAAGTGCTATTAGGATATCTAGCTATGTACATATATACAGCTGATCCGTTTACTACGTACATATATATAAATGGGATATAAATCTTTTTTGTAAATTTATTATTTAGGTATAAAATAATAAAAGTTATAAAGATTTTATATTACTGTAAAAAAATAGTTAACGTTATTAAAAATTTTAATATATTATTTTTTCCCATATTTTTTACTCTTATAATATAAATAATTTTAATTTTATTTTATAAATCATTTTACTTTCTTTAAAGGAGACGTAACAGTGGAACTAAATTAAATAAATGAATAAATTGTATTATCGGTTGCTAAGCTTTACCAAACTCCAACCTTTTACAGCCTTGAAATTAATCGAGGTTAAAGAACGTAACTGGTCTGAAATTCCTAGCTCTTTTTCCCAGTTAATATCTGAAACTTTTAATCGTAAGACTGGCAAAGGGTTATAAAGCAGCTATCTTATACGGACTTAAGGTTTACCGCGAAAAGCTTAATATCTCTTAAGTTATTATTTAAGATTTCCCTTATTAAACTAGTTAAAAAACATAAGGTTTATTAATGTCGAAACTTATCGGCATTATGCAAATAAGCCTTTTAAACCGATACTAGTCGAGAAATTACGTGCTTACGCGGACCTAATAATCGGCTTCGGAATAAAGCTTTTCGCAACTAAGGTATAATTTATCGTTACCGGAAAAACCATTAATAATTACCCTATTGGAAAATATTAAATAAAATATTTATCGTATTAATTATTAATATAATTATTTCGTATCTTTAATTTAGCCTGGATAATACGGCTTAAACCTAACGACCTTATATAAATCTTTTTACGTAAATATATATTTCGTATTTATTTATTTATTTTATTTGCGTATTTTTTTAATCTTAATTTCGTATTTATATAATATTTTTAAGTAATTTTATTAAAAAGGCGTAAAATTAAAAGTTTTATATAAAAAGCTTTTTTAAATTTTTTTATTAATTATTTCAAGTTATATTTTTCGGTTTAATCTTTTAGTAGTTTTTTTCTAAATATAAGCCGTTATTTACGATAATAAATAATTTCTAAATAATAAAAATTAATATAATAATTATTTATTTATATTTATAAGCGCTCTGGATAACTTAATCAGCGGTTTTAAAGTTATTAAAATTGTTTTTAGTATTATTTGATATTAATATGTTAATAAGAAAAATATGTAAATTATTTTTAATTTTACCTTTTTATAGTAAGGTTATTTCTTTTAATTTCAAGGTATTATTTAAGGTTTTTATATTATAGAACATTTAAATAATCTTTTCCCGCTCTTTTCTTTATATTTAATTTATTTAGGTGTTTATATTATATTCTTTTTTAAGATAACATTATTATTTTTAATCTTTATTTTTACATCCTGTTTTTAACTGTATTTTAATCGTTTTTACACTTGTTATTATATAATCCGATAATATTTTTAATCTTAAGTAGTTGATTGAGTTTTTTTAGGTTTTCGTAAATAATGATATAGAATATTATAAGTAAGTTACAGTTTTTAAGTAGTTATATTTCATAGGTGTATATTTCATAATAATGTTATAATATATTATTTATTTTACTCGTTGTTAATTCTTTTGATTTATACCGATATTTCTAATTAATTAAAATTATATATTTATTTTTAAAAATTGGAAAATAACCGTTAATAAATTTAAATAATTTATTCTCTTTAAATATATTGTTAATTCATTTAATTTATATTTTTTATTTTAAATTAGTGTATTTTATATCCAATGTAGGTTATTATTTTTATTACGAAACTTTATAAATTTATAAAGATTTTTATTTATACGGATATTCTATTCGTTTTATTTTATAACAATTATATTTTTCGATTTATAATTTCGTTATAATATTAGTTATATATTCTAGAAATTATTAGTTTACTATTTTCCGCAATATACAAGTTTTTAATATTGTTATACTGAATTTTTTGTTGCGATTAATTCGTAGCATTTATATTTCAATTATATTTCCACTTTTAGTCGAGTAATAACGTTTTTAAATATTTTGCAATTTACGTAATATACGTATATAGGATTTATTAAATTTGAAATTCATTTTTAAACGAAAAATATTTACTTTAACGCAATAAATTATTTGTAATAAAATTAAAGCACTTCTTAATTTCGATATTAATAGATTTAATTAATTTTACGTTACATTAAATAATTTTTTATAGATTTCTTCTAATTTTAAAAATTTATAAATAACAATCTTCGTATTTTCTTTATTATATGCCCTATAAGAATTGATTTTTATATCGTTAATATTTATATTTATCCCTATAATCCTTTTAATAATTTATATTCGTTATCCGGTATGAGGGTAATAACAGGGGTACTATTAAATAATATTTCTTTTTTATAATTTCGTTTGTTATTAATTTTTTTTATTTTTAAAAACGTTCGAAAATCTTGATTTTAAATTATCTGCTAAGTTATTGTTGTTTTTTTATTAGACATTTTTGAATACGTATTTTTACTAGTATTTTCTATTTTTTATTAATTCCGGGGTTTTAATAATCAGATTTAACTTTTCACAAAGTTATAAAAAAGAAAATTTTAATAGATATTAATTGTTAATAATTAAGTTTTATTAAGGTTTATTAATACGTTACGATTTAAATAACTTTTTTGTTTATAAAATATTTTAATATATAATATATACCTAATTATAATTTCGGTTTTCTTTATTCAACCTTTTTAAAATTTCTTAATATTAACCTACATATATACGTTTTGTTTTTAAGTTTTAAAGTAACTTAATTACGTTATTACCGTTAAAGTAATAAATTTAAAAAAATATAGGGTTTTTTATAACGGTTTTTAAGGCGTTTATATATTTATAACTCTCACCGTGCAAACCATTGATAGTTGCCGTGTTCGAAGATACTGGGTAGAGTATCTATCGTGTTAATTATTGGTGTAATTACTTTGTGTCTTTGGCTCAGCCTGGATAATACGGCTTGAACCCAACGACCTTGCATATATTTATAACTCGGGGTAATTAATTATCTAGATTTTAAAGTATTTAGTAATTAAAACTCTTTACGTTTTTTCTTAAATTATCTTATTATATTATTATATACAGTTTTTAAATTGTTATTTTTTAACGTAAGTATTATAGGGTTTTCCGTTTAAACGCTATAAATATTTTATGTTATTTAATATAAATTACTTTTCGTTTTTGTTATTGTTATAAACGTTACGAAACGTATTATTTTAATTATTTTGTTTACTGTTATTTTAACGTTAATAACGTTTTCTTATTGTTTCTTTACGGGTTTGTTTATAAGCTTAGCGTAATTTTTCAATAAATGTTTATATTTGTTTTAATTAAAATAATGTAGTTTTTTATTTTTATTTTATACAGGCTTATTATTTCGGGAATTAATGTGATTATTATCGTTTCCCTTATATTTTTAAACGTTATACGTTTTTCTTTATTAGTACCGTTATAGAATTTATTATTAAAGTTATACATTAATTATTAAAAAGGTAATTAATTTATTTATGTATTAAATAAATAATTTTATATTACCTGCTAACACGATTTTTATAATAATAAGAAATATAATCATTTATTCTTTTAATTCGAGCTTTATTGTAAGGAAATAAAAAGAACTAGCTATTCTGCCATATAATTAAAAGATCAGCAGTTCTAACGCCATATTAACGTTAAAAGTCCTTATCCGTACTTAAATAAAATACGCCCCGGGACTTATATCTTTATATTACTCCCCTCTTTATAAAAAATCGTCCCGACTTTATATTGCTATTTTTTTATTAACTTTAACTCCCTTAATATTTAGTAATCCCTCGGCGATATATATTACATATACGGTTTAAACGCATTAAACCCTTAAGGATAAAACGCGTCCCAAGTTATTATACCGTCAATCAATCTCCAACCGGTCGCAATACGATAGGAACAACTTTCTATAATTATTATTTAATAGTTGGCAGTAACTAATCGCCTACCCTTATTTAATTCCCGGGTTAAGTTTATTTTACCGTATAAACGTAATAAAAACTTAACCGCCTTAACGATTAATCTTAAAATCTTAATATTTTTTAAACTTTTTTTAAATTCGAACCTTAAATTTAATTACAGCTAGTTAACTAATATACCCAAATAACGTTAAAATAATATAAAGGAATAAAAGAAATTAATTATTCCGTTATATAATTAAAAAATCAGCATTTCCAACGCTATAATGGCCTTAAAAATCCTTGTCCGCACTTAAATAAGATACGCCCCGGGGCCTATATCCTTACATTTATATTATAGCCCTTTATTTTTATAACGGGTTTTAAAATTTCGTAATAAATTATACGGGGTGCTTGTTATCGTATATAACTTTATTAAGTTCCTTTTAAACGAATCTTTACTTAATTATATTTCTAATTACCTATATATTTTTAAAAAGGTTTTAATATTTTCGTTTTTTTAATATTTATAATTATTTTTAACGACGTCTTTGTATACGTTTTAATAATAATCTTTATAAAACTTATTTAATTAAATTGTTTTAATTTTAATCTATTTTTATAATTAATCTTTTTAAAACCCAAGATCAAGCCGTTATTTTAATGCTTTAAATTCAGTAAGTTTATTAAATAATTTTCTTTATTTAACAAACAGTTAAACCGCTTTTAACGTAGTTTTATATTTTTATTATTAAATTTTTTAAAAGAAATATTTTCTTTAAGCGATCGTTTTATTTGTTAAAGTTATTTAAGTTATTCAAGCTTAAACAGCCTCTAGCGATATTAAAGGAATTAGCGTAACGGTTTTTTCGTTTTCGGAAACCTTTTAACGAATTTGAAATTAACTTATCCGAATTAGCGGAATCCCTATATATTATAGTTTTTTCTTTACGTAATTACTTTTTCTCGTTTTTTTCTTTTTTCGTAGATTAAATTCTTTAATAAGTTATTTTCTTAGTTTCGTTTCGCCATTTTTAACGCCGTAATTTTTTTATATCGTTTTCGACAGTGAAAGAGATTTTCTATATATCTTTTATTCTTAAATATTTTATAAAACGTTTTTATAAATATTAATATTTCGTACGCTCCGTATTATTATTAATTAAGGCCTTTTTTATTAAAGTACGTTCCCGAATTTAGTTATATTTAATAATCGCTTTACGATATTATCGTTATAGTTATTAAAATTTTAAATTTTAAATGTTATTTTTAACTAATTTATAGTTATATTTCCGTACGTTAACGTTTTTCTTAATCTTATTTAAATTAATACCTAGGTACCTATAATCTTTACTTGATTTTAATTAAAATTGTTATTTTTATACAAAAATCTTATATCGGGTTTTTAATTATCGTTATTAAAGCAATAAAATCTTTTCCGACAAAATTTCGAATGTAAATTTTTTTCTCTTCTATTACGTTTATTACATGTTTTAATTTTTCATTTTTATTATAAAACTCTTCGTTTTAAAAATTCTCTTATTCGCAAAAAAAGAATAAGAGTAGGAGTAAGAGTAGAAGAATAAAAAGAACAATTGAATGAATAAATAAATCGTTATTTATATTCTTCTTATCCCGTATAAGAACGAAGCCCTTATCGGATAAGCTACTTTATTTAATTATATGAAATTATTCTAAAATACGATTTTATTATTCGCTTAATATAATTAACCCCCTACTTTTTTAAATTAAACGGATATTTTTAACATTTCGTATTTTTTATTAACTTAACTTATAAATAATTATTTTATTTAATGTATTACGGTTACCAATTAATTAAAAGATATTATGATAATAGCAATTAAGATAATTAAATTTAAATTTTTAATTAATAACATAAAGTTATTTTAAGAGATACTAATAAAGTTAAATAGCAATCGCCCTTATATATCTATTTAGCTATAGAAAGAATGGTTCCTAGATAAAGGTTGTCTTAGGTAGCAGCTATGGTTTAGATATACTAGCCGCGGGCACCTGAAAGAATTAATTAGGGACATATTATATAATACATTAATGTTTCCGCTTAATAGTAGATATAGTTACGTAAAAGAAGTTTAATATAGAATTTTTAAACTATAAGAATAAGAATAATATCCGAATTACGAGTTGTAAATTAAATTTATTCAATTTATTATTTTATTATTAAAAGAAAATTAAATTCTAACATTGAAAAAAAAGGGAGAATATTAGAAATACATAAAAAGCGTTAATACTAATAAATTTTTAAAAAATAGACGTTACTTTGCAAATTAAATAATATTAAAGAAGTAAATTACGAAAGATTTTCGAAACAAATAGAAAACGAACGTTAACTTAGGATATTGTTATTTCTTTTAAACTATAAAAGATTTTTCGAATAAAATTAACTAACTTTTTTATTTATTTAAATGCTTATTTCGCGTAATTAATACCGGATTATCTTACTAACGTCATAAGAGTAATGTGGATTAAGATATATTTCGAAAGCTTTAATAGTAAATTATAATTAAAATATTAAATTTGTTAAATAAATACAGATTTAAAAATAATAACGTAAAAGAGGTTTAAGATTTAAGTAAAGAGGGGAATAGCAAATAAAAGAATACGTAGTCTTATAATTTTATATGAAATTAAAAAAGTTATAATAACAATTTAAGCAAAAGTAGGTATGGTTTTTAAAATAATGTAAAATAATAAAACCTCTAAATTTTAATAACATTTTCTTTAACCGGAAATAAGTTTTAAAATTACTAAATAACGATATCTTTAAAGTATAAACAGATATTATTAAAGTTATTTCAAAGAGTATTAAAACGAGAATGATAATAAAAGTATAACCGGCGTGATATATTTAAGCGGTTTTATAAAAATAATATTAGTAGTAGAAAGAGAATGAAAAATATTAAAATAGTAGCAGGATAGAACTAAGTTTAAACCGGTAATAATGTATTAAAGAATTAATGTATTAACTTTATTAGGACTGTGAAAAAGGATTAATATATTCTTTATAATAATTTAATACAACGTTAAGAAAGATTAAAAGAAATATCTCTATTTTTATTATTTAATATAAAGTATTTTTACTAAAATAAATTAAATATAAAATTATTTAATACGTATAAAACGATATTATATCGTAATAACATACGAGCCCAGGTATTTCTTTTAATTATAATTAAGCGGAAAAAATAACTAACTGGAATTTAACTTAAAACTCCGTTTTCTAAGTAGTCTTAATAAAAAAACTAACCAACTTAGAGTTTCGGTTTCGTTACTATATTAGCGATAACTTAAGTATTAAGGCTGTTAGGAATTACTCAAAATAATAGTATTCGAAATAATATTTATTATCGTATTTTATAATCTGTATTACGTTTTTTATGCGGCCTTTTAAAGGGTATAGTTTTTTAAAGATGTTTTCTTATTACGAAATATCATCGTTATAAATGCATTTAATAAATAGTTTAATTTCCTCTATATAACTAGTTAGAATTTCGAATAGTGTTTACTTTGAATAGAATATTATATAATTAAGACATAAAGAAGTTAATATTTAACATAATAAAAATCTATTTACTTTATATTATATTTAAAGAAATAATAAAGTTCCAAATAAAGAATAAACCACTACTAGTATATACTAAAGATAAGTTATAGACTTTTTTTTAAAATAACGATACGTACAATGTCGTTAAATCTAAGCTATATTATTAAAGCTAAGTTAATAATACGAAATAAGTAAATTAATAATTAATACGATAACTATTTTATTTAATATTTTCGAATAAGGCTAATATTAATAATTTTTACGATTACAATTAATTATAATATTTCGGTTAAGAAAAACTTTATTTTAAAACCGATTATTAAGTCTCCGTAACACCTTGATTTCTTTATATCCGCAATTAATACTTTTAAGTGCCCGCGGCTAGTACATCTAGGCCGCAGCTGCTACCTACGATAACTTTTATCTAGAAACCATCCTTTTTACAGCTAAACCTATATATAAAGGCGATTGCCCCTAGATTTCTTTAATTTTTCTTAAAATAACTATGCGTTATTTATTAAACTTTTAAATTTAATTAATTTAACTGCTAATATAGTAATACCTTTTAATTAATTAATAACCGTAATACGATAAACGAAATAATTATTTATAAATTAAATTAATCTCCTTAGAGAAAACGTAACCGTAAAATCAAATTAAATAAATAAATAAATTATATTATCGGTTATTAAGTTTTACTAAACCCTAACCTTTTTATAAACGTTATACTTTAAAGTAACTTTAAATTACTTAATAATGCCCCTATCGACGACCATTCTTAACGGAATTCTAGACGGTTTTCGTAATCCGGAATAACCGGATAAATTATCGTTTATAATCCTCCAGCTTATATCGATTTAAAAGTTAAATTTCGACGTTTTTAAATTAGTTATCGTTATCTTTTAGTTTTGCCAGTAATTTTTCTATAAGCCGGATATTCATTAGTATAAATTTACGTAAAAATCGATTATTTTCGCGGTTTTAAATTAAATCATTGCCGGAAATTAAAAATAAAACCCGATTTTTTTCGGAAATGTTATTAATGTAAGGTAAAGTGCCATTAAGGTATCTAGCTAGCTGTACAGGAAGCTGATCCACTTACTATATACATGCACAAAGAATTATACGATACGACCGGAAAGCACCCCCTTAAAAACCGTCCCTTCTTGGCCAAGGGCCGGAAAAACGCAATACGGGTTATGTAATACGGCAATTAACGATAAGATATACCCGATTAATTAATTAGTTCCCAACGCCCCCAATCGTAACTGGTTCTAAAGCCCCCAGCCACCCCTTAATTGTCGCCGACACGGTGGCGGAGCCGAAGCCCCAATTGGTCAGCTCCTCTAGGCTGGCGGCACCTAAAGGAACGGTGGCCCAAACTGGATTTGAACCAGCTGTCTCTTAAAACCAACCGAAAAAGGGTACCCAAGCCTGTCGCAATTGAAAAAGACACCCAGGCTCGCGACCACTGAGCCATTAGGCCGGAAATGTTATTAATATCCATAAAAATATCGATATATTTTATTCGACCGATTATTTTATTTAAATTGAATACTTTAATCGAAATTAAAAAGGTAGTAAAATTAAAGAAAAGTCGTAAAATAACCGTTATATACGGATTTAAGATTTATCGTAAAAAAGTTAACATTTTCTAAATTATTATTTAAAATTCCACTTATTAAACCGTAAAGTTAAAAAATATAAAGTTGATTAAAATTTAAACTTATCGGTATTACGTAATCGGTTTCTAAATAAAGCTTTTCGCGACCGAAGTATAATTTATCGTTGCCGTAAAAACTATTAAGTATTTATCGTATTAATTATTAATGTAATTACTTTATATTTTTAGCTCAGCCTGGATAATACGGCTTAAATCTAACGACCTTATATAAATTAAATTAATAAAAAAGATACGAGATTTAAAAAGTAATTATTTAATTATTATAAAAGAGAGTATATAGTTAGCAATAGTAAGCAAATAATAGAAACATAACTTAAGGTGATTTTTTATTACTAAATAAATTAATTTACTCGATAAGGGTTTCGTCCTTATACGGGATAAAAAATATACGAATAACAACCTATTACTTTTTCGTTACGGTTAATAAAACCTTTAAAATAAAATATTTTATAATAAAGGGAACGAATTAAAGCCAGTAATAAACGTAACGATAAAAAAAACCTATTTTCGAAACTTTTTTAAAGAAAGCTTTATTACTTTAACAGTAATAATTAAAAGGCCGATATAAAATACGTATATATTAATAACAGCCTTAATTAAAATTAAACAAACTTTATACGTTCTTAAGCATTAATTTAAGTGGGATTAAAAAAAAGTAAAAATACGGGTCTATAAATATAAATCGGTCGAAAATAAAAGTAAAGATTTAAAGTTTTAACAAGAAAAAAGTGACTATATAATAAAATAAATAAATGATATCGTAAAACGATTATTAAATATACCTTAATTTAAAAACATATTTTAATAAAAACCGCCTTAATTAAAAGTAATACGGAATTTACGAAATATCAACATTCGCAAAAGCGCTTTACAAAACGTTTAAAAAACGAGAGGGATGCAAAAAGCTTTTATCGCCGTCGAAAGTAACGTAAAAAAATTAACCCCTTAAAAAAAGCGAAGCAAAACTAAGAAGATCATTTACTAAAAAGCTTAATTCTTCGAAAAGGGAAAAAAGTAGAAAAAAAGAGAAATTACGTAAAGAAAAAAATGTGGTATATAAAGATTCCGGCGATTTAAATAAGTTATTTTGAAATATATCCAGAAGTTTCCGAAAACGAAAAATCCGTCGTAATAGTTTTTTTTAAGATTTTTAGTAATTCCTTAAGCCCTAATAATTTAATCAGGTTTAATAAGTAAAGCGTTCGCTTAAAGTAATTTTTTTTAAATTTTTTTAATTATAATATAAAGTTACGTTAAAAAGGTTTTAACTTATAACTAGATAAGGAAACTAACTTAGTAAGTTAAAGTAATTAAAAGCTTTAAAATAACGACTTAATTTTTAGCCGTAAAAATGAATTATAAAAACTGAATAAAGTTAAAATAATTTAATTAATTACGTTTCGCGAAAGTTATTATGAAAACTTATAAACAGCGTTTTTAAAATTGATTACAGGTATTAAGAAAAGAACGAAAATATTTAAAATTCTTAAAACGATTTACGCATTTATAGCTAAAGCTAAAAATCCTTTAAAAACGTAATAAAATTATATATAATAAACGAAATTCAGTATAATTTATTACGAAATTTTAAAATCTATTATAACAGATTAAAGGTTGTAACATAAAATTTAAATTAGAAAAATAAGTTATTATATACCTTATTACTAACAGGAATTACGCCGGCAGTTATTATAAATTAAATTAAAGAATACTTAAATAAACTAGTTTCTTTTTCTAACAGTTATTTAACAACTTTAACAACGAATTCTATGACTATATTAATATGAAAAAAACCGGGTAAACTTATACCGTTTAAAAAGATGAGGGAAAAAGAAATAACAATAATAACTTCCGAATTAATAACCCCGTATACAATAAGAACGGCAAACCATTTTATTTTAACTATAATAAATATAGGCATCTAATAAAGGATTAATTTAAGCTATAAAAAAACGGTAAAGGAAAAAAGGAAAACGTAGCTAAGGTTAAAGCAATAATAAATAAAATAATTAAATCAATAACTTCTGCAATGTTTATAAAAATAAGAAAAACTAAAAACAATTTATCCTAAACGGTTTAAAGAATTTGTACCGATTTAACGGAAAAACCTTTAACGTTTACGTTAAAAAATAACAGCTTAAAAACCTTATATAATAGTATAATAATACAATTTAAAAAAAACCTAAGAAACTTTAATAATTAAACGCTTTAAAGCCCGGAGAGGTTTAATAACTAAATAGCTTAAAACTTAAGTAGTTAATCGCTTTAAGTTATAAATAAACGAACGCTTTAAAAGAATTATTATAAAAAACGTTATACTCTTACATATTTATTCCTTTTATAGAAATAACTTAAATATATAACGTTAAAATTTAAAAGTACACGTTAATATTACGAATAATATTGACGATTTTAAAAAAAAACAGGGTATTAAATATTAAGTTTAGGGGAATTTAAATTATAACAAGTAAAGGACCTATAATTATTACTTTTATTAATATTATTAAATAAAATTTAAAGAAAGCCTAATAAAAAAACGAAAGTAGAATTAAATATATATTATATATTAATAATTTCTTATTAAAAGTTTTTTCCGGAAAGATATTTAATAAACGGAGAAGCTATTTAAATTGTAAGGTTTTAATAAATCTCAATAAGATTTAGTTATTAACGATTAACGTTTTTCAGACAGGATTTTCCTCTAACTTCACGAGAAGCCGGAATTTATTATTAAAGATACGTATTAAACAAGGTATCCGGTAAGAAAAATGGTAATAACTTAACGGATAATTTAAAACGCGTACTTTCGAACGTTTTTAAAAACGAAAAGGTTTTAATAACGGATAGAGTTATAGAAAAAAGATTTTTAATACCGTTACTGTTATTACTTTAATACCGAATAATTAATCTAAATTATTAAAAGGTTTACAGGAATACAATTAAATCCTAACGATAAAAAAAGTATTTTTTGTACGGTATATAACGAAAGAGAAATATAGAAAATAGAATTTATAAACTTTTAAAAATAAGAGAAATATATAAAAGAAATCATTTAATTAAACTTATTAATATCGAAAATAAAATTTTTTCGGCTTTATTATAAATAACTTCTTACGTTATTAAAAATATTATGCGTTTAAAAATAAAAATAAGGTTAAGTAAAACTTAGACATATATATTATATAAATTATAAAACGTTTAAAGACATTGTTATTAAACGAGAAAAATAAATATAATAAAATATAAATGATATATTTTAATAATGGTAAAATAATCAGTATAATTAATATTAAAATAAAGTTATAAAACGAAAAATATAATTTCTATAAAATACAAAATATGCGATTTCCATATATAAGGTTGTTAGGTTTAAGCCGTATTATTTAGGCTAAGTTAAAGATACGAAGTAATTATCTTAATAATTAATATAATAAATATTTTATTTAATATTTTCGAATACGGTAATTATTAATGGTTTTTACAATTACGATATATTATATTTCGGTTATAAGGAGCTTTATTTAGAAACAGATTATTATGTAATATTAATAAGTTTCGACCTTAATTAATTTTATACCTTTTAATTAATTTAATAAAAGGAATTTTATATAATAATTTAAAAAATATGAGGTTTTTTGCCGTAAACTGTAAATCCGTATAAAATAGTTACTTTATAATCTTTCGCTAGTTTTACGATTTTTTTAATTTTAATTAATTTTAAAATATTTTTTTAAACCTTTATTAATTAAAATAACTAAAATATACGGGCTAAGTTTAAATATAAAATCATAATATTTCGTATTTCCGGAATCTCGACGGAGACGATTTTAATTAAATTACTCGATTTAAATAAAATAATTGGCTAAATAAAATATATAGATATTTTTGTCGATATTAATAAATTTTCCGAAAAAAATCGGATAATATTTTTAATTTTCGGATACGATTTAATTTAAAATGGCGGAAATAATACATTTTTACTTAAACTTATATTAAAAAATATCTGGTTTATGGAAAAATTATTAGTAAAATTAAAAAATAACGATAACGAGTTTAAAACCGTCGAAGTTTAACTTTTAAATCGATATAGGTTAAAGAATTACGAAAACCGTTTAAAATTCCGTTAAAGATAGACGTCGATAGGGGCATATTTAGGCAGTTTATAAAAAAGTTAGAGTTTGGTAAAGCTTAATAACCGATAGCATAATCTATCTATTTGTTTAATTTAGTTTTACGGTTACGTCTTCTTTAAAAAAAGCGATTTCCGTACACGTAATTTTTTTTATTTATTTTTAAGATTTCATGGTAAAAATAATAACGTATATTGTTAACGAGATAAGTTAATTTACGGTAAAAAAATATAATATTAATAATAAATTTTATAAGCGTATTAACATCGAATAAATTATCGAAATTTAATTACGGTTATTTCCGACCTTTTAATAATAAATATTTAATTTTAATTACCTAAAATTATGGACTGAAATTAGTAAAATTAATAACCTGTAAAGCAAGGAAAACGTTATCAAGTGAATAAAATATATAATTATAAAATATAGTTATTAAAGGAAAATAAGTTATTTATTATATTCAATATTATTATTTACGAAAGCCTAAAGAAAGTAAGTAAACTTTTTAGCCTTAAAAATATTATTCGATTACTTTTATAAGTCGTATAAAAGCGTTTAAAACACCGTTGAAAATTAAGCGTAAATGTAAAAAATATGGATAATAATATCGATTCAAAAAAGAATACAGATTAAGAAATTAAGTAAACTAAACGCACAAGAGGACGTTTAAAGAAATTATCATTGAGTTATAGACCTTAAAAGCCTTAGATAGAACTCTAAAATTAATTTAAAAATTAAAGGTAACCTTAACCTAAAAAACAGAGGAAATAAAGATAATTTATATATTTTTATTTTAATATATTAACGTTAAATAACGATAAAAACCGTTTTAATAACTTTAAAAGCACCGATTAAATTATTAGGAACCCTTATAAAGATAAACAAATAAATAATATATTAAATATTAATATTTATAAATTATTTACTATTATAAATAACGGCTTATTCTTAAAAGAAATTATGAGACACTTAAAACGAAAATTTAGCTTAAAGTTATTATTATAAAAATTTAAAAAAAACGTTTTACGTAAAACGTTTAAGTTTACGCTTTTTAACAAAGTTATTTAAAGGTATTTAATAAATATTAAATAAGAATTAAGAAAAAAATACACGTTTATAAAAGAACTATATAAATATAAGATAGATATTTACGTAAAAGGATTTATAAAACGAAAAAGATTAACTATAATAAAACCGTAATAGGTATCGTAAAAATAATATATTAAAACGTTTTAATAACATTAACCGCCTTTTGAAAGTTATATTTATTTTAAATAAATTTTATTACTAGGCACTTATATAGCAAATTAAAAGAAAATATTTATATATATTAATTTCAGATATTAAAGAAATATTATAATACGTATTTAAAAAATAACAACATATATAAGTTTTCTCTTAGAAAAATGATTAAATTAATATATTTATTATACAGTTTAAAATAAACCGGAGTTATTTAGCAGCAAAAAGTAAAAAGAATATTTACGAAATAAAGTTTTTATGCGTTAATTTCGAATAACGTAATATATTATAATTTTAAAATAAAAAACATTATTACACTATACGAAAATAACTTCCTGCTTTTCGGCCATTATAAAACCCGTTTCAATTAAAATTTTAAATTACGTAAATTATTAATCTAATCGTATAAATTATTTATTTTTCATTAATGTAACATATTAAAATAAGTCAATAATAATATAATAAAAGATTATTAAAATAAATTAACTTAAATAAACTAAAAACAACTTATATTATGCCTTTAAAATTATTTAAAACATGATATAACATATAATAACGCAATTAATAAAAAATTGCTAAAATATTTAAAAAGTATATTAAATATATCTTTTCGATATCGGAAATTATAAAACAATTACATATATTATAAACATAATTATTTAAAATTTTTCGAAATAATAAATTTATATAGTATTAATAATATTAAATTAATAAAGTTTAAAATAGCTTATAGACTTTTTAAAATTCAAATCTTTATTTTATAAATTTTAAAATTATAAGATTTTATTATTAAATATATTATAAAAATAATTAGTATAAAAATAATAAAAATCCTATATATTGTAATAAAATTACAACTTATATATAAAATTCTATTCCTATTTTAAAAATTAATATAAATACGTTTAATTAAATGATGAAAATATGCATAAAATGAAAAAAACGTTATATTCGAATTAAATACTATTATATATATTAAGAAATCCCAAGAAGCATACAAATTTTTAATACGTAAAACATAAAAATAAATTTCTACCCATATATAATTAATTCAAAACTTAAAAAAATATAAAGAAAATTAATAAATATTAAAGCGTTAATTAAAATACATAGTAATAAAATAATTTTATTAAATTCCCTTTATACCGGAAAATAGGCGTTCTTTTATTAAAATTTATTTTTCGTTGTAAAATAATAATAACCGCAATATTCTTCTTATTATTACCCGAAAATATCCGTTTACTTATTAATTTTAAAACTTTAACCTTTTATAAAATTATTAATTAATATATCCGTATAACCCTTAAGGTTAATTTTTATTTAAAAAAGTTAATATTTTTGAATTAACCCAAAAAAATTATTTAATAACTTTTTATAAAAAGAGATTTAAAAAATAATAATTTTAATTACTTATTAATATTAACATTAAAAAATAAAGGCTATTTTTAAAGTTATATAACTTTACGTTACGACTTAATAAGAGGGGAGGTCTCGGAAACGGTCCCAATAAACAGAAATAGGACCTAAATAAGTAAAGTTACGTAATTTGGATTTTTTTTGTTTAGAAAAATCCAAATGAACCTGTATAGATTCAATGTTTTTTAGATTTGTAAAGGCGACAAAATCTATAAGAGATTTAGGTTTTTATAAAGGATATCTACGCTTATTATTCCATAGTTTAAATAGTAGCAGTTTGCAATATAATTTAGTTACTTAAGATATTTTTAGTATTACCAGACGTAACTAGGTTATTTTCGTTGTTTAAATTTCCGTAATACAACTGTTAATATAAACCGTATAACTTGGTTTAATAATTAGTTAATTAGTTTAGCCGTTATACGTTGCAAACTTTTATTTAATAGTATTATTAAATTCTGAGTAATTATTCAAATTGTTAATATGGCCTTTAACATTAAGGAAAATACCGTCAGTTAATAATTTTAAAACAAATTTAAAAAGATGGAGGTAAAAGTTTTGCAATTTAAGAAAATAATTAAAAAAGACCTTGATACTTTAAAGGTTAAAATTAAGAAACTTTAACCTTATAATAGAAAGATTGATATCCAGGGCTTTTTTACCTAAGCATAAATGTACTTACGGTTTTTAGCTCTTAACGACCCGGAAGATAAAATCCTTGCCGTCGTAGCGTTCCTTACCGGGGACGTATTTAACTGGTTCGAACCAACTATAAGGGATTACTTAGAGAACGCGGAAGACGATATAAAGATATTTATTAAGGAACTTTTCGTTAATTATTCTAATTTCGAAGAAAAACTAAAAACTAACTTCGATAACCCCTATAAAAAACGTATTGCTGCATAAAAAACTTTATAACTACGGTAAAAAGGATTAACGTTTAAATATGCAGTGAAATTCCGGAACTTAATAGCTAAGGCAAAATAAGTAAACGAAAAAAATAATACTTTAATTGATATGTTTTATAGGGATTAAAAGATAATATTAAAAATAAAGTGATTAAGTTGAAATAATTAATTTCTTTAAGCAAATATATTATTAAAACGGTAAAGATCGATAATTAACAGTTCGAAAAACGATAAAAGAAAAAAGGCCAATATACTTTCCGATACAAATTTAACAAGTTTAACTAAGGAAATAAACGTATTATATTTTTTATTTCTTACGGGACCTAATTAGGCCTTATAGAAATCGGAATAATTTAGTAACGAAACCAACCTTAGTATAAATGTTATAATTATAATAAAATAGGATGTAAAATTTTCCAATATAAGGTACCTAAAAAATTTCGATAGAATATTTAGAACTCCGTATTTAAGGGGTAATAATTAAATGATAAAAAAGATAATAAGAAGTTAATTAACATAGTCCGGTTATAATATACGGTAGTACAATGGTATAAGGATTATTTAAGATAAAAAGTTTTTATTAAAAAAAGATTATTTATATAGTTTTAATAAAAGTAATAACGATAAGAATAGAATTAACTGGCGTTATAAAAGTAGTTACGGGAATATTACAAATGGAGAAAAAATTTATACCCGGGAAAGCCAGAACAATATACGAAAATTTACGTTATTTACTATAATAAACCTAAATATTAATTTTATTATGGGTGGAAGGAAGTAACTTATTAGCGTATAATTCGAATATATTAAAAAAAATTTAATTTTAAATAATAAAAAAGGATTAATAAAAACGATTAATAGTAATACCGGTATTTACGGTTATTTACGGAAAAAAACGAAATTAATTGATAAATAACGTTATAAAGCTGATTACCGGGAGAGTTATGTTTATAAGGAAACCTTTTTTATTATTTTAGATAATATAACTATTAAATAAAAAAGGAACTAATTTAGAAAACGGTGGAAAAATACTGTTAACGAACTATTACCGATTTAGGTATTTAACTAGTTTTTATTATAGATTTAGAAGATAAAAGAGTAATTAAAAAAAATCAAGAACTTTATTAAAAAAGGTTAATAGGATTTAAAAAACAAAGAAAAATATAATAATTAATGGAAAAACGATAATTTATAGATAATATTATTTAACGAAAAAAGGATCGAAATTTTTGTAAAATAAGTTTACGAATAACCGAATATATAGTAATAGCTTAGGTAATTATAAGAATAAGTAATGTGAATAAAAAAGTAATTAGAAGAATTCCGAACATAAAATAACCAGGATAAGGAGATATTGCGAAGGTTTTTACGAATTTTAAAAGATTAACGTTACCTGTAAAGGAGCTGTAGGTAAGCGAAAAGAAAAAAGTTAGATTATAACACTTTAAAAAGGTTTTAAATATAATAATCGGAGCTACCGGTAATACCGTTATTATTATACGAATACAAATTAAAAAGAATTAATATACCGTAATAATAGATTACGAAATAATAACTGCAAATTATATTAATCCGGGGATAATAAATTAGTTATAGTTACTATAAAAAAGAAAAGTTATCTTTATAAGGTCGAGAATATTAAAGGTTAAAAATTCGCTTATAATAACGGATAGGTTAAATACGAAATTAATTATTTTAAGACCTTTATTAAAGGAAAGAAATAAATTATTAATTTTAATATTATCTTATTAAATAGGTACGATATAATCTTAGGAAAATTATAGTTACGCCAGTATAACCTCTTAATTAATTAAAAAACTAATTAAGTAAATTTCCGCTTATTTTTTTTATAAGAAAAAATAAAGATTTAAAATCTTAATATTCGATTAATGAAAACGATAAATATAAATATAAGAATATAATAAAAACCTTATTATTTAAAAAGATAAGATATATTCGGAATAAAGGGTATAATAGAAAAATACGACGTATTATTGCGAATTTTAAAGCACGATTTCGATAGATAAACGATAATTTGTAAATATAACCCGAAAAATTACTAAAATAAATGGCGAAAGTATTACTATGATATTATAAATATAAAAAGCTTTTTTAAGAAAAATTCGATATAAAGTTATTATAATATAGTAAATAGGATTATGAAATAGTTTTTAAGGACGGTAAAACGACCGTTTTTTATTTTATTTATAATTTAAATAAAATAAAGTTATACGTTTTCCGTAATTACTTAAAAGATAAATTATAAAAAGGATATATATAACGTTTTAAGTCGTTAGTAAAATATTTAATATTTTTCGTCCTGCGAAAAAACGGGAAATTACAATTTGATATTAATTATTAATAATTTAACGATATTACCGTTAAAAACCGATTATTATTACTTTTAATTACCGAAATTAAAAACTGATTACGAAACGTTAAATAATTCACAGTTTTAAATCTAAAAAAAGGTATAACTAAATTTAAATTAAATTAAGAAACAAATAGAAAATAACTTTTAAAACGAAATACGAATTATTTAAATATTTTATCATACTTTTCGAACTTATAAACGTATTAGCAATTTTTTAACGGATAATTAACCCCGTATTCCGAAAATATTTTAACATTTTTGTCGTATATTACCTCGACGATATCCTTATTTATTCGAAAATAAAAAAAGAATATATAGGATACGTTTATAAGGTCCTATAAGCTTTATAAAACGCCAATCTTTTAATTAACGTAAAAAAAATGCCTTTTACATTTAAAAAAATCGAATACCTAGGATATATTATTACCCCAAGATATATCAGGATGGACCCTAAAAAAATTACCGTAATCCAGAATTGGAAAATATTTACCAATATTACGGAAGTACAAGTATTCCTTGGATTTGCTAATTATTATCGACGATTTATATAATATTTTAACAAAATCGCAATGCTATTAACGGAATTTACCAAGAAAGATCGACGCTTTATATAAGCCCTAGTTATAAAAAAAGCTTTTTAATAATTTAAAGAGGTTTTTATTAACGAACCTGTCTTAATAATATACGACTTAAATAAATTAGTAAAATTCGAAATTAACGTTTTAAATTTTACTTTAGGAATAATAATTAATTAACGAGATAATTAAAAAGGATTATACCTTATCGCTTTTTACTTTTATAAGTTATACGGTACTAAGCTTGATTACCCTATTTATAATAAAAAATTCCTAACTATCGTTAAAGCTTTTAAAAAATTTAGATATTATCTTAAAGGAAATTAATATTAAATAAAAATGTATACAAACCATAAAAACATTTTTTATTTTGTAATTATAAAAAAATTAATTGGACGATAACTACGTTACGTAAAATACCTTTTAAAGTTCGATTACGTTATTATTTATTGTAAGGGATTAAAGAATAACAAAGTAAACGTTTTTAGCAAACGACCAAATTTGGAAAATCTTAAGGTAAAAATACAACAAACTGTTTTCGACTAAATACCAGAAAAATATTTATAATAACGATATATTAACATTATCAAAATATCTACGCTAAACATATAAAAAAAAATACAGCAATATTATAATAGCCTACCCGTTAACTAAAAAACAAATAAAATCTATGTATTAAAGGAATATTAAAAAGATTTAACACAAGAAATACATAAATATTAACTATATAAATATCCAGGAATTTACAAAACTTTAGAACGTTTACGACAAACATATTATTTTTCTAAAATAAAATTAATTATATAAAAAATTATATAATAATATAATATTTACGTTAAAACAAAAATTAAATAACATAAACTTTACGGGAAATTACAACTATTACTAGTTACGGAATAACTATAAAACTTAATTATATTTAATTTTATTACGAAACTTCCTTTATTAAAAAACCTAGTTACGGGTATATATTACGATAATATCTTTATAATCGTTAACCGATTTATAAAATTCTTTTATTTTTTACCTTATAAGAAAAATATAAATACCGAATAAATAACATACATTTTTTTTTGATATATATGCAATATATACGGATTACTAATAAAAATTATCTTAGATAAAAGCATAACCTTTACTATAAAGTTCTGGCAAAATTTAATAACATAACTTAACTTAAATTATAAACTGTTAAATGCTTTTAAATTACAAACCGATAAATAAACGGAAAAAATTAACTAAATACTAAAAACGTATCTACAATGCTATATTAATTACGGATAAAATAACTAGGTTAAAAAGTTACTTATCGTACAATTAGCTTATAACACTAATTACCATAACAACATTAAGATAATTCCAGTAACCGCCAACTTTAGTTTTACTGCAGAAGTTTATAAAAAAATACGAAAAGGGGAATTAATTAACGTTAAAGTAATCTTTACCTTAAAGCAATTTAAGCAATTATACTAAAAGATAAAAATAAAGTTCGAATTCGTACGTAATTAGATAAATAAATATTATAACCAAAAAAAGTTGAAAAAATTAACCTTTTCGGAAGGTGAAATGATTTATTTAACTATTAAAAATATCAAAATTAAACGCCCAAACCAAAAATTCGATTTCAAATATATCGGTTTATACAAGATCGCCAAGAAAATTTTAAGAAACAATTATTAATTAAAACTATTATTTAAGGTTAAACTTTATCCAATTTTTTATATTTCTTTATTCGAATTAACAGTAAATATTATTAAAGTGTATACGGCACAAGACGACGTAAAGGCAGAGAAAGAAAAAAAAATATACGAAATTAAAAAGATATTCGATATACGAAAAAAAAAAGGACTTACCCAATATTTAATTAAATAGAAAAATTACTTAAACTCCGAAAATACCTGGGAACCAGCAAAAAACCTTATTGGCGCCCAGCACCTGCTGAAAATTTTTTATTAATAACGCCGGAACCGTTAGGGTTAAAAACGCCTTAATTCACGCTGTTAAAAGACGGCCAGTTAGTCGTCTTAGGAATGGACCAATTATCCAGAATAAGGATTTAGGCAAAGGGCAATACGTTTGCCTTTAACTATTGCTGCTTCTTTAATTTATTTATAGATTAAAGGCTACGATTAATAATTTTCACCTTTCGAACGTAAAAAAAAATTTCTTAACGGCAAAAGCGAAAAAGATAACCAATAATTTCGTTAATGTCGCGTTATTTACGCGTAAGTTTTTTTTTTTAGCTTTTGCTAAAGACGTAATAGGGGTTTTTCCGTTATAACCTTTTTACGGTCCAAGCAATTCTTTCTTTTTTAATATAACGAAGAAAGTCGATGGGAATACCAAACTTATCATAACGACAACGATGTTTAATATATTTACTACAACGGCGAATTTTTTTATTATTTGATATTTTATCTTTTTCTCAAAATATGGTATATACGGTATTACTTCAAAACCAAATTTGATAATATAAGTAACCAGAAATTTAAAGTTTTTTTTTTTAATTAGGATGATTGCAGGGTTTACGATTAATAATACGACCACCTATGATAAAAATTAACTTACTAAAAAAAGAAAAGTTTTTAGGGATAAAAATCCTCGAAAAAAAGGAGATCGTATTACGACCTAACAAGAAAAAAGGTCTCGGAAACGGTCCTAATGAACCGAAACAAGATTTAAGTAGGTTAAGTTACGTAATTTAGATCTTTTTTATTTAGAAAAATCCAAATGAACTTATATAGATTTAATACCCTTTAAATTTATAAAAACAACAAAATCTATAAGAAATCCAAGTTTTTATAAAGAATATATACGCTTATTGTTTTATAGCTTAAATAGCAGCAGCTTATAATATAACTTAGTTACCCAAGATACCCTTGGTATTACTAAACGTAACTAAGTTATCTTCGTTATTTAAACTCCCGCAATACGACTGCTAACATAAACCGTATGACTTGGTTTAATAGTTGGTTAACTAGCCTAGCCGTCACACTTTAACGTAATAAGTTAACGTATATAAAACTTTTTTTATATTAACATTTAACCGGATCCGAAATATTTCGAAAAAATAAGTCAAGTATTTCGGTACGGGTGTAAAAAACCGTAAAACGAAAAGGCCGGTTTTTTAATATAATGGTTAATTATATAACCTTACTTTAAATAAAAATAATAAAAACGAAAATTTAATAATTATTTTTATTTAAATTTTAAATTTAATTTTAAAAATTACATATATAAAATTACTTAACCTAATAAAGCGTATCGGCAATTGGTATTTTTAAATGCCCGCGGCTGGTATATTTAGGCCGTAGCTATTATCTAAGATAGCCTTTATCTAGGAATTATCTTTTATACAGCTAAACGTATATATAAGTGCGATTACCCGTAGACTTTTTTAGACTTTCTTAAAATAACCATGCGCTATTTACTAGATTCTTATATTTAATTACTGTAACTGCTGATATAAAATAATATAATATAAACAAAAGACTTAGGTAATAATTCTTAATATAAGGTCATAAATAAATACCTATTAATATCTACCTTTTTTCTAACTATTTAAAGCAGAGCCCTTTATATATATAATAACCAGACTTTAGCTGGTAAGGTATTAGAATCTTTAAAAGGGGTTGTACGTTAGCATTTAATACGTGTTTCTATATCTATTAAACCGCTAGTTTCCCGAAATCCACCTTCTGGGTGAAAGGCGGCGTTAGGAGGATAAATTTAACTGTCGCTCTTGTCGGAATCGTCTTCGATACGGTATATTTATTAAAGATACGAATCCCATTTGTAAAAAGGTTATTTCGGTGGACTTTAGCCTATTACTAGACTACCCCTGCTGAAATCATTCGAATGAATACAAAGGACAAGTTGAATTGTGGAACGTTATAGATGTTACATCTTTGCCGACTTCCCACCCTTGCTCTTTACGGTGTTATCTCCCCTCTGCAGTGCCTGAGATTTCTTCACCTCCCACTCCCAGGCGGTAAGACTGTTGTCTTCGTTATCTTCGTCATCCTCGCCTTGGCCAGCCAATCTCTTCATACTGGCGTTGCGCTCCGGTCTTACGAGGATGGCTATGCTATACCGATCGAGAAAGCGCTGCTCGCCGGGCGGATATCTGATGCGATGCACATTACTTCGTAGCAGCCCGCCGGTCCATTGTACCATGGCATCGCCGAGGTTCACAATCAGATGACCTGGCTGTGGACGTACCCAAAGCCAATCCTTGTCATCTGCCTCCATTGGCGATTTCGCTGGTGCTAAAATTTGCAGGCCACCTAACACGTTCGCGAGTAGGGTAATAGTGCCAAAGTCTGTGTGGTGGACCATGCTCGTGCGTAGGTCTTCTGCTTTCAAACACGCATATGCTTTGATGATCCGAATAACGGTTCCAGAGGGCTTGGTGGGAGATTGTAGAGACGTAAAGGAGTCCGGTGGCAGCTTGAGCTGGGCTGCCAAGGTGCGACAGATCGTCTCAATGATACTCTGACCATGCCCCAGGAATGACTTGAATAGTGGAAGGTTGGTGTGCATGACCGGCGGAAGCGGTTGGAGGGGTGCACACCCTGTTAGGCCATCCTGGCCAAGATTAAACCATTCAAAACGGTCTGGCTCCAGGGTCTCGATTTTGCTATCGCCTTGGGGCTTATAGCTGCTGGGAATTAGAAACTAGGAAAACGAAAAGTGATAACACAAACTCACCCGAGGAAACTCTTCGGAGCATTATGCAGATATTTTCGCTTGACGTCATCGGGGAGGTTCATGATGATTTTGCTCAGGCCGAAGAGAGAGTCAATCTCCTCCATTAGAGTTTTGCCCACCTCATCATCCCGTAGATCGAGTAAAAAGAAACCTAGTTCCTGGGCCGCGTCGAATAGACTCGTGGCGGCATCCATATCCCCCTCGCGCAATCTCGCTAGCGAGATGGTAGACATGGCAGCCGTAGAGACATCATTAGGGAAAGACGGAATATTTTCAAAGAGCTTTTCCGATGCCATTGTCTGGGATTGATATTGAGAGGCTGCGGTCGTAGTAGGTTATCAGAGTGTAATCTGTTAGTGGCCAGATAGCCAAAAGGAATAAGAACTATTATACAATGACCTAAGTATGGGCAGGCTCACAGAGTAGAGGGCAGTGCGACAGAAACAAACGGAAGGCTGTGGGGGCCAATTAATCGATACAACCGAAACGATAGTTGCAGTCCTAAAGACACCCCGGGGGTAAAGGGGGGAAGGATCCTTCCACCTTAACACAGAAGCCCTCAAATGGTCTCTTTTGTGCCTGAGATTGATCAAGCTACCTAGAGTTACCTAGGTAGGTACATTTGCTACTACCCACATGCATCTAAAGACATCCTTCTTTAGCGCCTGCGCACCAGCCACATCATAGCGGCACAGTAGAACCGTTTCTTAAGCTGTAGCCTGACTGGAAACCTCTTTACGCGAGAAGATGGCCCGATCTTGGCATTTCGATCCTGAGTCTGCAAGGAGAGGAGGTATGTGGGTTTAATGGACACAAGGAATGCAGTTGGTAGGCCATGAATACCCTTCATCGCTGATCCATCAGCGGTGGACCAAACGTTGCTAGATGCTAGACTGTGGTGCCAATTAATCTAACTGCTGTCTCGCATTTACCATCCTTCATCGGTTGGGGTAGGTAGCATTTTGTGGGTAGTATTCTGGCCAGCACCTGTTTCGGTCGGATTGGAGGGTTGGGAATCAAGCAGGCTGCGTCAACGTCTGTTATGTTGTACAACGTGATATGTGATATTCAAGCCCCTTTGAGTCTCATGGGTTACATAACACCGATGAGCAAGCAATGAAACGACCAGGCCAAGGATGGAAGGGCAGAAACATAGGCGTACCGATAAAGGAAAGACTCGATTTTCAACTGTTAATTAAACGAGGACTAGGACTCATCCAAGATTGATTCCGGACGATCTGCAAGGGAAATTGGCTTTATGACAGCTTCGACATAACCTCTTTGCCTCCTAATTTTGGCATTCACAGCCTCCGAGTTCTCTCCTGGGTTCGACGAGTCACACGATAAAACGGATCTGCATCGGCTACTCCGAAATGGTCTTCGTACAGCCCCTAATGCTGTACGATGCCGACTGGCCCCTGAGGCAGGTGTAGATACGAATCTCCTTGATTGGCCACCATTCAGCCATAAATGCCTAGGCATCATTCATGTCCGCCCCCTGACTTCACCGCCAAACGAGTTCTCTTAGCCCTTTGGATTAATACTCTCCGACGTCCCCTTATCGTACAAAGATTTCGTAGGATCGCCCTTCCCCACTTTCGCCGTTACCGAAATCAATTACCTCCGCTATGACGTAGTTATGCGCTATATTAAATACACGCTCTCGAATCATAGTTATTAGTTTTTTACTTAAACCGGATATTATTTCTATTTTTATATAATATATTATATTTACTTTACATTGTAAATTATTTATTTATAAGTTAATTATATAATTCCGATTTTAATAACTTACATTTCCGGTAATTTCGTATATATAACTTATTACTTTTAATTATTAAAATTATGTAAAATTATATATCTTTTAATCGTTATTTTATATTAATATTATAAAGTATATAATTAGTTAAGTATTTATTTAATATATATATATATATATATAACTTAATATAATATTTTATATTTATTCTTTTTAAATAATTAATAACATATAATTTAATTTAAATTTAGTTCAAAATATTAAATCTCTTTTATTTAGAAATTAATATAACATTATTTTTATTACTACAAAATTTGAATTAATTCTAATAGCTTAATAATCGCGAACCCGGGTATTCTTTTTAATTGTAACAGGCTTGGGACCCCTGCTGTAATTGCCCGCAACAGACAGCTAGTTCGAATCCAGCTTAAGACGCCGATTTTCCAGGTGACGCCAGCCTAGGAAATCTAGGCCAACTTAGGGCTTCGGTTCCGCTACCGTGTTACCGAGAATTGAGTAACTAGTTGTCAGATATAGGGGATATTAGTTATATTGTTCTATTAGACTAATTATATATACTTATAGTGTGTCTATAGTTTTATATAGTTTAATAACGGATTATATATTTTTAGATTAAAAAATTACATTTTTATTTAATATATTTTAAAGTAATAAATGTACGAATATACTATTATAACGCCTTAAAATACTTTTAACGTTAATAATCGTATTTTTTTAATCCTTAGAATCATCATTTTGTATTCTATATTTTTTCATATAATTTACTTCTTTTAATTAACTCTTTTTTAAAAAAAAAATCGGCATTAAAAAATCGATTATAAATATATAATATATTTTAATTAAATTCTTTTTATTATATTTTATAATAAATAATAAAGAACGGGAATATTAATAAATTATATCATTTAATATTTCTGCATTAAAATTTATTGTGAATTTATTAATTAAAGAAAAAAAAATATCATTATTTTAACTGTTTATATATAAAATCATAGTTCTATTTTAATTTTAAAATTTATTATGATATTTTACTTATTAGGTTTTTACTGTATTATTTTTTAAATAATTTTATAATATATATTTAAAACCCTTTTAATAGAGTAAATCACGTATATAAAAAGTTACTTAAAGTATTTACTAAATTTTTACCTACGAAATATAAAACGTATATTTTAATTCCGATTAAATACTATATTATATAATTATGTATTTAATAATACTATATATTAACATTTTCTCCCTAGAGGAGACATAATCGTAAAACCAAATTAAACAAATTAATAAATTATACTATCGGTTGTTAAGCTTTACCAAATCTTAACCTTTTAATAGGCGTCTTATTTTAAGGTGATTTCAGACTCCCCAATTATGCCCTTATCGCCGACTATTCTTGACAGAATTCTGGACGGTTTTCGCAATCCGGAATAGCCGGACAAACTCTTAGGTTGCGATATATTTTGCTCGGCCGATTATTTTATTTAGGTCGGGTAACGTAATCGAGACCGTTTTCGTCGAGATTCCGGAGGTACGGAGTATTAGGACTTTATATTCCGATTTGGCCGGTATATTTTGGTTGTTTTAATTAATAAGCGTTTGAAAAAATACCTTAAAATTAATTAAGGTTAAAGAAATCGTAAAACTAGCGAAAGGTTATAAAGTAACTATTTTATACGGATTTAAGATTTACCGCGAAAAATTTATTATTTTTTAAGAAATTATTTAAAATACTGTTTATTAAATTAATTAAAAGGTATAAAATTAATTAAGGTTAAAGTTTATTAAAATTACGTAATAATCGGTTTCGGAATAAAACTTTTTATAATTAAAATATAATTTATTATTATTCTAAAAACTATTAATAATTACCGTATTTAAAAATATTAAGTAAAGTTTTTATTATGTTAATTATTAATATAATTAGTTCGTATCTTTAATTTAGCCTGAATAATACGGCTTAAACCTAACGACTTTATATATATTAAAATTTAAATTAAGTATATAAATCGAAATCCGGTAAAGAATATATTATAAAATATATTAATTATAATTTAATAATTATTTAATAGCAATTAGATATATCTTAGATTAATTAGTTTAAAATTCTTTAATAACTAACTTAATCCATTTATTAAGGAAAGTAAATTAAATAAATTTAATATTTCGTTTAATTTATTTAAACTATTTCTATATCGAGATATTATAAATATATATTATTTTTAAAATTATTAAATAGTATAACTAATAAAATATTAATGTCTTTATTATACATAATAATAATTTCGTTTATATAAAAATATAAAAGTATTTTTAACGAATAGTTTAATATAGTTTAAAAAAAATAAAAAATAATCTATAATTCTATTAAAATATTAGCATATCTCTATTTCTTTAAATAGTTATATTACGTTAATAGAATTTTAAAAATTTATATATATATATTTGCAATGTTGTATATTAACGAAAGAATTTAAGTTATTATGCTATATAAGCTTTAGGTTATATCCGGTTATAAAAATAGTTAACCTTTAGTAAACAATTAAATTCAAATATATATAAAAATATCTTATACCTGTTTTTAAATTGTTAATTATTTCGTTTTATTAAACGAATTTTATATTTTTATAATAATTAAGATTTATTAAATGTGTAAAGATATATTAATATATTTTTATAAGTTTATAAATAAACTTTATTAATTTTATACACTATTTTTAGACTAATATATATTTAAATAACCTTTCTTTAATTAGTGTTATAAAATAAATTATTAAAAGCTTTCTAATTAAAATACTATATATTTCGAAAATTTAGTTTCTTTAAATCTTTATAATTTCCACGTTATTTCTTAATTGTATTTATTTATTATAATATTAGTTTTATATTAAATAGAATTATTTATAGTTTATAATTACTTTTTATAATATTACTTTAATACGAAATATAATATATTTCGATTTATAAAATATTTTTAATTTTTATTATTATTTTAAACTAAATATTATATTAAAAACTTAAAATAACTTTTATTTCCGTCCTATAATATCGTAACTATAATAATTAATACATATGAGAAAACGCGTCGCAATTCGGAATATCGCTGTTGTTTTAATTAATCTAAATTGTTCCCAGAGTTGTGAAATTAGTTAGTTAGTTTAGTTAATGGGCTAACTAAAACTAACTAAGGTTATTAAAAACTAATAACTAACTAACTATAAAAAATTTCCGTTAAACTAATAACTAACTAAACTAACTAAGATATTAACTAACTAAACTAAATTAACTAAGGTTTTTAAAAAAATAAAAATAAATTAAATTAAATTAAATTAAAATAAATTAAAATAAAATAAATTAAATTAAATTAAAGTAAATAATAAAATTTACTTTGATTTATTTTAATATTATATAAAACTTTTTTAAAGTATTATAATATATAAAAGGAAATCTATTAATA